>JBBKCR010000141.1:0-15991 GCA_037577295.1 Ladigesia roloffi
TCACCTCCACTATATTGGTGTTGGAGACGTCTGGTTCCATTCACCGCCACTATATTAGTGTTGGAGACGTCTGGTTCCCTTCACCGCCACTATATTAGTGTTTGAGACGTCTGGTTCCATTCGCCTCCACTACATTTGTGCTGGAGACGTCTGGTTCCATTCACCTCCACTATATTTGTGCTGGAGATGTCTGGTTCCATTCACCTCCAAAGGTGAGAAGCATCATGTCAAAATGACTAAAAAACAACAGATTTCTGTCTCCTGGTATTTAGCTCAGGGTTTACCTAAGAAAGTCTGTTCCTCCTGCAGGAAAATACCATCCTGGTGTGGACAAGCCTGACCCCAAGACATGGAAGGCAAACTTTCGCTGTGCCATGAACTCTCTGCCAGATATCGAAGAAGTGAAAGACCAGAGCATGAAAAGGGGAAGCAACGCCTTCCGAATGTACCGCATGCTTTCATCCACAGAGAGAGCCGCCAAGAAAAGTACGGTCAACCCGATATTTCTGATGCATTTATTGGGACAGGGGTCCTAATAAATGCACTAAAACATTCTTTAACCATCTCGCCCTCCTCGTCTTTACTCTCCATTCAGATCCTCTGGGCCACTTTTAGCCAATTGAAACACATGAAAACTACATTTCTTGTAGTTTATTCCTTCTTGTAGTTTATACTAAATTCCTTGTTATTTACTCTGATAAAGCATACAATTTAGGTAAAAATGCTTTCATTCTAAACTCAACAAATGTAAAAGTGAGAAATATCATTTTTAGTGTTTTCTTCCAGATTTTACCATTTTTCAATTTTTGGCCATCTGAGCAATTTTGGCCATATATTTATAGATAATTTTTTATATATTGTAAAATACTTTTTGCTATTTTTACTACAGAAAGTTTGTAACTAACATCAGTTCTTGTCATATGTATCTAATATCTATTCCTTTTCTTTTTTGAATCCTTCAAATACCAGTTTGTTTGCAGAATGCACTTGTTAGTAAAGAACCTTAAAAACGGCCATTTCTCTGATCTCAGACCTGCTGGGGCCAAAAATGGAATACATCTAAAATAGGGAACTGATTAGCAACTCTGAATTTTATTTTAATGCACAAACACAAAACCATTATCTGATATCCTTAGATATTAGTGATATATTTAATAAGTTGAAGTAAAAATTTTAAGATCTGAAAAAAGTATCCAGACCATTGGGAATTTTTGTTCCATATGTGTTAAGGATCAAAAATAATAGCGAGTGAAGTAAAGTGGACATCAATGTCCCACAGGAGGACTAGGGGGTTCAAATGTCAGCTAAAAAATGGAAATAAGTATTATTTTTAGGGGTGTCAAGCGATTAAAATTTCATCTAATGAATTTCAAGCTCTCTGATAGTTTAGACCTGCTGTGCAACGATGATACAAAAATTCTTTATTGCATGAATTGCAGGTAGGGAATGGAAATTACTCTGGATAAAAGCGTCTGATAAACACTGTAAGAGAAAATTCTGCCTCAGCCCTCTGTCTGATTAGACTGGATGAAATCAGGTCCTTTGGGCTAGAAATCCCAAACGAATACCCTCTTAAAATCCCCCAGACTAGGGAGATGTCCAGTGAGGGTTCGTGGCGAGTTTGTCTCCCTGTGCAGCTGTACGTGTCTCTGAAGGGCATTAGTGATGTAATTAGTGATTAGTGATGTAATTACAGTACAATGTATTGGTGGGTAAACTTTTAGGTGGGATGGGTCAGTGTATCCTAATGCCTATAAACTACCTAAATCCAGAGAGAGGACCCTCCGCCATCCCCCGGGTATTTTATTGTTCAGTGAACCGCAAGCTGCACTTCTCACACTGCGTTTGACTTCAGACTTTATCTCTTAACTCCAGTTCTCCACGACGTCTGCTTCTGGTTCCTAAACATGTTCCTGGTTCTAATAGGAAAAGGTTCAGTTAGATTCAGCATCTCTGTCCTTGAGTTTGTGTGGGGGGCAAGAGTAGCGGGGAAAGGCGGTGCGGTGATGAAATCACACCTGTTTTTCTTTGTGTTTTTGAAAACGCTGCTGCCTCAGTGAGGAAGAAGATGGATCGGGAGCCGAAGATGAGGGTAAGTGGATCCGACGTTCTCTTGATGATGGATTGTGGGTTTAGGGATTATTTCTGGATTTCTGCACACTCACCACCTCCTATCTGTCTCCTCAGCGGAAGAAAGTCAAGAACGCGGATCCGGAGGAGTTTGATCTGCCGGAGTACGATCCGGTGTCACAGAAAGACGACACCCTGCCGGACAGCACGGTTCTACTGACCGGTGAGGCTCCAGGACACAGAACAGAATCACCCGCACCGGATTTATCCTCCTTTACCTTCACTACTCTTTATTCTGCTTTTACTTCTTTAGCAGAATTGATCAATTACCTCAACAAATATGATCCTCTTTTACTGTCATTCCTTTAACTCATTTTATCCTCCTTCACTTTCCTTTAACTGTGTTCATCCTCCTTTTGGCTATGGCTAATTTAACTGATTGGATTGGATTCACTTTGACTAGATACTTTATTCCTCCATTCTTTTGCTTTATTAAAAGGGCAGGATTTTCTGAACCTGAGGCCATGAGAGTCTGGTTGCACATGAGGTTCTTGAACTTTATTTTGGTCTCAGGACACTTTAAGCTTTCAGGGTCTCAAAGCTGAAGCGCATGCACAATATCTGTAATATCATTTAAACCGCTTGCAGTCGTTTTCCTATAACTCACTTCAGCGTTCATTTAAATTATGAAGGCGTTATGAGAGCAGCCAAATTTCTGGGTCTGCTTGTATCCGGCGGCTGTGAGGAATGTTTGTTGGCCACTCCAGCTTGTCCTTTAATTAAATGTAATTTAATTTTGATATAATTTATTCACCCTTTTACATTCGCATGTGAACACACCACAGCACACAAATGCATTTAAACCATTCACCAAGTGAAGCAGGGGCCTTCTGCCAACGAGGGGCGCTGGGGAGCAGTGGGTGTGGGCGGTACCTTACTCAGCAGCTGGATTGCTTTTTTGGTTAGTGTGTTGGCCCTGTTTTCAAAAGGTTTGTGTTCGAATCCCAACTGTTGGCCTCACAGCCAAGGTACCCTTGAGCAAGGTACAGTCCCCACTAGGCTTATGACGAAACTGAAATTTCAAACTCGATACCGATACTAAGGATGGTACTCTATTTTATTTTCGATACTACATTGGGAGAAAAAATAAACACAGGAAATTTTTAATAAATACTTTCAAGTGTGCTCTGGGGCCGGTTCTCTGTGGAGAAAAATGTTGCAACTGGTTTTGGGCTCATAATTCCCTCATAAAAGGTTTTGGGCTCATAATTCCCTCATAAAAGGTTTTGGGCTCATAATTCCAGATCGTTGGAAAGATCTCATGTAGATCTACTAGCATGTCAAGTTTGGCTTGGCTTGGTGCTCGCCACGCAAAACAACAGGGCCTGGAAATGCGGCCACTTTCGATAAGTCTGGGGGAGCCAAGGGTCCGTGTAAAATTTTGCAGCGCTAGTTTGTTCCCTGGCCGAGGTACACTTAAAGTTGCGTACCACTTTTTTTTCCTCCATAGAGAACCAAAGTCCCAAATCTCCCCCTGGCTCTCTATGGAGGAAAAAAATGGCACGCACCTTTAAATGAGTCTCGAACCAGCTGTCATGTAAACGTTGGTTCCTTCAGGTCACCGGGGGAGGGGCTGCCCACAGCAATTCTTATTGGAAATTGTCTGCCGGCGATTTTCATGAACCGACAGATGCAAAAGTGGCATTTAAATTACAATACCAGTGTTAATAGAAAATTTTAGTATTTTAATAAATCAATTAGTATTTGATAATAGATTTTCTGAGAATCTATCAATTCTTTTTACACTGCTCCCCAGGTGTCTCACTGGCGGCAGCCCACTGGTTCACTCTGTGAAAGGGTTAAATTCAGAGAAAAAATTTCACTGTGTGGTACTTTTATGACTATGCATTCGACAAAGAATCTTCATCAGTCTTCTTTATCTTCAATGGAACCACGGTGGGGACACTAGCAGTTGGGATTCAACCCACAACCTTCTGATTGCTGGGCCAACGCCCTAGCCAATAGATAACTGGATATAAAAAGTGATGATTAATTGTTGGTATACTGGTGATTTTGCTTCTTCACAGCAGAGCCCAGCCTGTACCAGTCCTCTACTACCAGTACAATAAGCCGGCTGCTGGGTGACCCCCCCGATGTCTGTGCAGTTGTTGAGATCACCACAGAGAATGAGGAGTCTGAGGTCAGCTCCACTCAGATCTCCTACTGCCTTCAGGTCTCACCCATCTCGTCTTATAACGGTACGTCACATTTACTCACGTGTCACTCCAGGTCTGTGTTTCCACCCTGTTTGTAATGAATTGTAATTAATTAAAATTTGACTCTCGTGACTCTGCAGACAGCGGTGATGAGAGCACACACAGTGAGGAGGACTCCAAAGAGGTGTGTATGATCAGTGTGGGGGGGGGGGTGTTAACTGTAGTTGACTTCTTGAGAGGTTCATTAAAAAAAAGCCTATCTATGAACCGCCTGTAAAATACAAATAGTGAACAGGTACTCCTAAAAATTCCACCTGTGTTGTCTGCACTGTTTTCAGTGTATATTTCAGTTATAAGAGGCCTGAGCGGGTCCTGGGTTAAATAGTTCTGTATATTTTCTAAACCATAGAATAATCCCATCCTGATAAAGTCAGGAATCTGTTCCCCTGAGGGTTAACCCCTTTCCTCCTGCGTCCCCAGATCCACCCTCAGGATATCTCGTCTGCATCCTTGTTGCGGATTCCTGCCAGCCTGCCGGACAGAACTATGCCTTTTCTCATGGCCGGAAAGACGAACTTCTTGGTTACGAGCTGCAGAGAGGAGTCGCCCCTCATCGCTTACGATGAGCCAGGATGGCGCCCATTCCTGCCATCCTTCCCCTTCGAGCCGGTGCCTCCGGTGGACCTGTCATCCATGTCGCGCGCCACCATGATCATGCAGGCCATGGACCTGTCCTCCACCGCCGGGAGGAAACAGGAGAGCTGCTAACTTTCTGCAAGGATGAATTTTCTGCCCTTTATTTACAATCGACACCAGCCTGGAGGAGCCCGGAGCCTGTCCTTGCCTCTTCTGCAGCTTAGGCCCATGCTGTGGAACATTTTAAGGAATGTAAACACACAACACGCAAGTGTGTCTGATTTTTCTGCGTACTGGTGCTTTACGGCCATGCAGAATTCTTGCATTCTTGTTTTTTAGTTGTTGTTTTTTTATCAGCCTCTTGAAGCTGGTTCTGAGGGCTGGTTTGAGGACGGCTGGTTTATAATTAGAGACACATTTTTCAATTTTCTTGAATTTGTCGTTTGAAATCTGCTAAACTTTAAAACAGGCTGCTTTTAACTGAGTTTTTAACTGCCGTCTCTTGCTGCAATTCGGCTAAAAACAAATCAAATGTGGCTCAATATGTTTGTAAAGTTAGAGAGGATGAATATAAATGAAGCATTTCATTTATTCACATGAGAGCAGCAGCTGACCTCTCACCCGAGCTGAGAAGTGCATTAATGCGATTACTTTGTTGTTGTTTTTGTTTGTTTGCAAAAACAAACAATGTTGGCTGAAGTATTTAATTTTTTATGGTCTGAATGGAAAGAAATACCTCATATTCCCAGAACATTTAGATAAAATGTGGGGAATTACCTCAGAGACTGATCCAGATTGTTGCACTTCACTTTAACATTCTTTACCAGTATGGAAATCTACCCATGGATCCCCAGGCATCCCAACCTCCTCCACCCACCCCATTCATGCAGCAATCCAATCCACCACCCATTCAACCACCCACCCATCTACCCGGTCTTAAACCTAACCAACCACTCAACCAACCACCCTACCAACCATGCGCCGATCTACCCAACCAGCCACCCATTCACCCAACCAGCCACCTATCCAGCTATCCATTCACTCAACCAACCACCCAGTCACCAACCAACCCATCTGCCCATCTACCCATTTGCAAACCCAACCAATCACTCACTGACACACCCACCAAACCAGCCAACCAAATACCCACCATTCATCAACCACCCAACTAACCAACAATCCAACCAACCCACCCACCAAGCCAACAACACAACCCAACCAACCACCCACCATTCATTCACCCGTCCCATAATGTCCAACCTCCCAGTCCTATTCATCCTCCTATTCACCCAACCACACAACAACCCACCCAAACTATAGTCCACCATTCCTACCTCCTTCCCTCTGCTGGGGTGGGTGCTGGGGGTGGGGGGGATCCGTCTGAGTTTGGCTGAAATGTTTCTCCACACACTCCTTTAACAGAGACGTGCTTCTGCAGTGGACAAAACTATCACCCACTGCTCAGTGCATAACAGTGCAGCAAAACCGGCGTTCAGTAAATTATAAGCTCAACACTAGAGAGCAAACTGAGTAGGATGTCCTGGATCTCGCAAGCTTTTAATTTGGTTTTCCTGATCGATTCCTGAACTGTAGCACTGCTATAATTCTGTGTTCTCAGACGAGAAAAAGAAAGCGGTAAAAGTACATGAAGTTCTGTAGTTTAAGTTTCTGTTTTGCTCAGTTAAAGGGCCTGTGCCCCACATTACTACATCTTTATTCCTCAGAATTAAAAAGACGGTTTATAGTAAAGCATGTTTATGAAATAAGAAATATGTAAATTAGCTCTGTTTTGGTTGGGTGACCTTTGATGTGCCTCATTTAAATTTGAAATTGTAATTTCACCATTCACTGCTTTGTCCATACATTACAAAAAAGGAAACAAACTATTTATTTTATTGTTTTTGTGATGTCACAGTAAATACATATTCAGCCTATACGAGTTCGAGATTCGAGTGTTTCAGCTTGAACTGCTTTTTAAATGAGCCACAATACATGACACCCTATCAGAATAAAGCTGATTATCATATCAGTTTTAAAGGTACATAAACTAAAATAATGAATTATAGTGTTGCTGATGGAGAGAATGAAACAGAAGGGAAATGTAGAATTGGTTAAATGGTTCACTGTGGGGGGGGGTTATCGGATCAAGACAGAGTGAAAGCTTGCAAGATTCAGAGTCCGCTTGCTTTTCAGTGCTAGAAAGTGTTTTTTAGAATTTCATTATCTTAACAAGGTAATTTTTAGATGAGTTACATTCAGTTTTGTTAGAACAAGTATCTTCAGTTCTGAGTTGAGGACTCTTGCACTATTCTGTCTGTCTGAACCCAAATGTGTTGAAGCTGAGGGGGTTCAGTGGATCTGGATTATTCTAGATGCAGCACTGTGCTCAGTTTTGTAAAATATTGAACACTATTTTCTGGGCAGTGAGTGAGGTTCAGCCAAACACTGTACAACATTAGAAAAGCCTGAGTGAGTCTCGTCAGAATTGTGTTTGCAGAAAATCAGTGGAGATTTACAATAGAGCTGCTTGATAAAGACAGAATATCAGTAGTGCGATTTCACTGCTACTCATTAAAATTGCGATGCCTGTCAGTACGTTAAAGGGTCAATATCATCACTTTTCTGCATTTATAAAGACTTACAGTCAAATGTCATTTCAAGTGGTACAGATACTTCCCCATCCATGCAGTCCATATATGGAAAATAAGCTACAAAAACAGCCTGTTTTTTATCATAGCTTTTGTGATATCACAAAACCAACACATTTAATACATTTTCTTATTCTGTTTTAGCTCCACCCACTGATGCACAAATTTACCAGCACCTTTAACAGTTAGATTTTGTTGGATTACATGAAGATCCTGGATTTATCAGAACACCCAGTAACTCATCTGGATTAGCAAAATGTAATATTTAATTCTTAACGCTGCAAAATGAGGAATTCCATCCTCACCTGAACCCCAGGTGTTTCCATAGTGCATAAGCAGATAAATATCAATCCCGATGTCAGTAAAATATTTTCAATCAAATATTGTCCGATATCGATACGACTGATATCATTGCGCATCCCCAGTCAATACAAGCGATTCCTAGAAATCTCACTTATTTATTTGATAAGTAGTTACTGCTCCAGGTTATTTGTGTTTAATTATTAGACCCTCACTGCCCAGATAAATGCCAGTTTCTTGGATGTCTCAGTACTTCTGCACAGTGCTGGGCATTAGTTTAGTAGTAGTGCTCGGTGCTTGTATTTCTGAATGAACTGTATGTGACTAAGCCTGCCATTTATAATGAAATAAAATGAAGTATTTGTGCAAATAAGACTTACCTCCATTCTTTAAAACACCCAGAGAAACGCATCTGGACCTGTGATTGGTTAGAATTTTCACGGTACGCCTTAAAAACATCTCTGTGATTTGTTTGCATACTGTGGCAGTTCTGATGTATCAACAGTACTGCAGTGATTTCGTTTCGTATGGTGATAAAGTCCAGTGATCCAGTGTGTGTAGATTTACGGCCATGTGCGAAAGTTTTACCCCCCCCCCCCATTCTTAAATCTGAATGTTAAATCTTAAATCTAAATCTCAAATCTACATTGAAATGTTACATCTATATGTTAAATCTAGACGTTGCTTTTAAAAATGCTGGATTTGTATTCCACTGGTTCCATTCATCTCCACTATATTTGTGTTTGAGATGTCTTCTTCCAGTCTTTAACTGTCCAATTTTGGTGAGCTCATGCAAATTGTATCCTCTTTTGTAGTGGAGATGAGTGGTACCCAGTGAGGTCTTCTGCTGTTGTAACCCATCCACCTCAAGATTGTGTGTGTTGCGGCTTCACAAATCCTTTGCTGCATACCTGAGTTGTAATGAGTGTTCATTTCAGTCAAAGTTGCCCTTCTATCAGCTTGAATCAGTCGGCCCATTCTCCTCTGACCTCTAGCATCATCAAGGCATTTTCGCCCAAGGGACTACTGCATACTGGATGTTTTCCCTTTTCACACCATTCTTGTTTTGGTTTTTTTTTGGTGCGTGAAAATCCCAGTAACTGAGCAGATTGTGAAATACTCAGACCGGCCCGTCTAGCACCAACAACCATGCCTCGCTCAAAATTGCTTAAATCACCTTTCTTTCCCATTCTGACATTCAGTTTGGAGTTTTCATTTAGGTGAGTGTATTTGTGTTGGAGACCTCTGTTTATGTAGGAGACATAAATTGTCTGTAGCCCTCCAACACCGGGGAGGGATGCAAAATTTTATAAGCAATGAAGGGCCTGAAAAGTATCGTGGTCTTCATTATTTGGAAATGGAAGAAGTTCGGAACAATCACAATCTTTTGAGTTTTTCTTGACCAGGACCACACCCCTAAATGCATTGAAGCGATGTGATTGGTTGATTAGATAATTGCATTAATGTGAAATTAAACTGGTGTTCCCAATAATCATTTAGGTGAGTGTATTTGTGTTGGAGACATCTGGTTCCATTCACCTCCACAGGAGAGAAATCAGTGAGAACCCACTCTTTTGCAGAAAATGAAAAATGCAATTTTGGATTGAAATAAAATGATCATTTAATACCAGACATTGCTGACTGGAAAGGCTGACTGTACACAGTGGCCATCAATTTCTGATACTTTGTTTCCCTTTAACGGAAGTATTTCGGATCTAAGCGATTTCTTATGGAAGGCTGAGTTAACACAATTACTTGGTTATTCAATGTCACGACTGGTTTCAATACATTTGAAATCTACTATGGAGAGTGTACGTTACATCCAGAGTATTGGTTCCAGTCAGTACTGGTATACTAGTGTGTGAGCGACTATATGGGACAACTAATGCAAGGATCTGAATTTCAGAATCAGACTCAACAAAATTGCAGATACTTGTATGTACACATGAGGCATAAAAAGACAGACACAGTCGCAACTTGTGACCCAGAGAATGACTAGCAATTACTTCCATCAAATTTCATGTTACCTGTACTCCTACTTCAAACGAATCCAATATTTTGGAGGTTCTCACAGTTCTATATTCTTCCAGCATGGCTTTGTAACTCACTTCAGGCTTGCAGGTGGGACTTCTGCTTGCATTTGTCCCTTTTTGTGCCTCAGTTGGAAAATTGCCTGATTTGAAATGGCAGCACTGCTTAATCATAATACTGCAAGTAATGATGGGTATTTTAAAATGTTCTCCTGGTACATCCAGCTATGGTGTTTGTAGATTGACATAGTATTAGACCTTATGTTTATGTATAGAAACAGTCTGGAGTTGCTCCTAGTTCTTTATTTTTCAAGTTTTGACGACACTGTGGTTCTCCATAGTTGGAACCACTGGCCCTGATACCCTGGGGCATGTGTTCATGTTCCTCCAACCTACAAACACTTGTTCACACATTTGTGGTTTAAGGAGACGTGTTTGTACATGTATTTCAGGCCTGTGGCTTAGGTTTGTGTGTGTGTGTGTGTGTTAAACACGCACGCAGCATTCTGAAGTAAAGTACTGAATTAGTGTAGTTTACGTGCCCTCCTCTGTGTGCTCAGATATAATATGGATTCTTGACAGACACACACAAAAGAACCCATAAAAACGTATCATAGTTAAAAACAATAAGGGCTACTCTAGTGGAGTCTGTATTTCAGGCCATGTTTAGAGGTAACAGTCCTACAGGGTATGAAACCACATCAGCCAGTCTATTAGAGACGATGAAACACTTTCACACTCTGTGGTGTTTTAGACATGCGCAGCTTTAGCAAAATCACACTTTTTTCTTTTTTTAAGAACTATGGGTCTCCTCAGAACTGCTCTCGGTCCAAGAAAAGAATGTTTGATGTAGGATTCTCACTGTCAATGTTATTCTACTGAATATTATGATCATTAATATTCATGTAGAATATTACAGCAAGCTATCAACTGTACCTCTAATTAAACTAACTATAAACACAGGGGTGCAACTACTCACTTTTTTGGGGAGGTATGCAACTCACACGCCACCTCCTTTTATTGTTTTGTCTTTCTGTAAACTCAAGTGACTGAACAGTGTACATCAGAGCAGAAACCAAGGAAAGAAGTCCAATAAATTGTCCGTAGCCCTTCAACACCGGGGAGGGATGCAAAGCTGGGGAGGGATGCAAAATTTCCTAAGCAATGAAGGGCCTGAAAAGTATCGTGGTCTTCATTATTTGGAAATGGAAGAAGTTCGGAACAATCACAATCTGACCTAGATCTGGTCGCAAACTGAGTGATCGGGGAAAGTGGGCCTTGGTCAAAGAGGTGACCACAAACCAAACGGTCACTAGGAGGAGCTCCAGTGATCCCTTGGGGAGATTGGTGAACCATCCAGAAGTTCCACAATCACTAAAGCACTCCACTAATCAAGCCTTCATAACAGAGTGGCCAGACAGAAGCCACTCCTCATTAAAAGCTGCATGATAGCCCGCTTGGAGTTTACCAAAAAAGTACATTAAAAGTTTGTAGACTGTGAAGCAAAATCCTCTAGTCCGATAAGACCAAAATTGGCCTGAACTCCAAGTCATGTCTAGCAAAAAAACAGGCAAGGCTCATCAGCTGGCTAACACCAGCCCAACTGTAAAACATGGTGGTGGCAGCGCCATGCTGTGGCAGCATTTTTCTGCGGCTGGAACAGGGTGACTGGTCCGCATAGAGTGTAAGATGACAGAAGCCAAACATAGTGAGAATCTTTAAGAAAATCTGTTCCAGAGATCTCTGGAACTCAGACTGGGTCGACGATTGATCTTCAAATACAAAGACCCAAAGCACACAGCCAAGAAAGCACCAACAAAATATTACCCCATGGGTGTGAATATTTATGAAACACTGGATTAACAAGCTTTTCTAAAAAGTTGTTTTTGCTTGTGGTACCGTATGGAGGTCTTTTAGAATACGTCTGTAACATAACAAAAATAAGTGAAGGGGTGAAAAATTCTGACTTACTAAAATTCTCCCGAACAGAGCATTTCACACAAAATCCACTCCGATCCGCTCTGATTATGCCTTAAAACACTTAATTATGGAAAAATGCATATCAACAATTGGTGGAACTCCTCTTTCCAGCTCACAGGGAAAGTTGGTAAAAAGAATAATAATCAGAGAATAAAAGCAAATTTAAAAGCAAAATATAAAAACAGGTTTATTGTAGTGTCACAATGATTAAAAAAAACAACAAAATCTCTCTTCCACATGGACTGGCTGGAAGTGCACTGACGTTTACAGTGGTTCAAAGTGTTAGTAGTGGTATTAGTTAATCAGAGAAAACAGTGCAGGATAAAATTTATTTTGGTTGACAATTCATCTGTGATTTGGCATCAGAAGTAGTGGGTGGTCACAGTAACTCATCATGGGTTTGTACATACACACACACACACACACACACAAACACACACACACACACACAAAGAAACATACACACAGGCCACTTATCCAAATTTTCCCATATTTTCACGGCAATATTTTTCTGAGATGATTTTTTTCCTTCTCCTTTTCTGAACTTCTACAACATTCAGTTAATGAAAGTAATTAAATTTCATTATTAGGTTAATAAAGTAAAACAAACAAAAAAAGAAGAACTGTAATGAAATTTCAGTCAAACAGTTCAGAGCAGGACTTTTGGCGCAAAAGTGAAATTAATAAACCGTCTAACACTAAAGGATCCATTCCTGCGTGCAAAATAAAGCTGTGGAGATAAAAATCCGTCGACTGTTACAGGCGTCTCTGATCAAGTTCGACGGAAATCACTTTCACTCGTTTCCAGATTCATACAGTCTACAAAAAGGAGATTGTACAACTAAAGCTTTCTATACTTCCGTACTTCATCTCGCCGTCGCGCTGCGCAGCCGCCGCGCTCCCTGATTCATCACTTCTCAAAATAAGGCAGATAAAAGAACCTGAATCCTCTCCGGCCTCTCACAGCACAGCTTATATAGATCACATGGTAAACTGAGAGAGAGAGAGAGAGAGAGAGAGAGAGACAGGGAGAGAGAGAGAGAGACAGGGAGAGAGGGGAAGAGTGAAAGCAAGAGTGAAAGCAACAGAGCGAGAAAGAAAGAGTGGAGACAGTGAGAAAGTGAGAAACAGAGAGCAAGAGAAAGAGTGAGAGACAGAGAACGAGAGAGAAACGAGAGACCGAGAGAGGAACGAGAGAGAGCAAGAAAGTAAGAGACAATGGAGACATAGAGAGAAAGAGAAAAAGGGCAGAGAGGGACAGAGTGAAAGAAATGGCGGAAAGAGAATCAGAGGAGAGCGAGAGAGAGAAAGAGAGTGAGGCAGAAAGAGAAAGAGAGAGAGAGAGAGAGAGAGAGAGACAGAGACAAAAGGAGTGAAAGTGTGGCAGAGTGAGAACCAAAAAGGAGAGAGAATTAGAAAATCAGTGTATGACGTTTACATTTAAACACAATTTACATATTTTACATTTTACTTCACACTAGATTGAGAGACAGAGAGAGAAGCAAAAAACACAGATATTTACATAAAACAGGATGAAAAAATAAATAACAGAAGACACAATTCTTAAAATGGACACAGACCACAATCTGACAGGGTGTTTCAACTCAAGAGAACAGAGAGGTTGTTAAAACTTTCTGAATTAATTAAATAAAAACATACCACCAGGAATGAACAGAAGAAATCCAGAGACAAAGAAAATTGCACTTGAAACTCCTGTTAAGAGAAACAAAACAGACACAGATAAAACTAACATGCAGGAAACACGCAGCAGTGTTACTCCAGTCATGGGGGAAAAACAGCTGTTGTCTTTTAAACTTTTGTGTGTGTAAATTAAAATTCAAATGGTTTATTAAGTTCCAGAGGACCTTAAATATGAACCCGGACAGTGAGGCAATTAACGAAATGTTAGACTTTCAGTGGGCTCACCTGCAATCGGGTTCAACTCCACAACTATGCCTGTAAAAATGAGAGCTAGAGAGAGAGAGACAAAGGGAGAAAGACAGTGAAGCAGACAAAGAGAGACAGCGAGAGAGAGCGAGAGCGAGAGAGAGAAAGAGAGAGAAAGAGGGATAACAGGGTTAAGATTACATTGTTCTCTAACAGCTGACTGAAGATAGACTGTGAGTCATGTGAGTTCAGGACAAAGTTGAAGGCAGTAAAAGACCATCAGTAAAAATAAACAGTTTATAAAAACACCAGCCAAGCTGCATCAAAACAACACATTTAGGAATTTCATGAAATTTTGAACAAAAACCAAACATGCTGTCAGGCTGGACACACAGTACTCTACCTCAAAACACAGAAAGTGCTTTTGTTAAACTATTTGAAACAGTGTTTATGAGTGTTTAAAACGTCTGAGCAAAGTTTTTAATGCATATATATTTTTTTATTTAATACAACAAGGTTTTAACATCAATACAGTTTTTAATATCAATACAGTAAACCCAAGCAGGGGTTACATTATTTTACAACCTACTGGTTATAAAATTAGTTAATAAAACGTTTCTTAAACGTTGTGCACTAAAATTAATAAAAAAATATTTATTGCCATGAAAAATGCTGACAGACAAGGCCTGGGCATCACAAAAGCAAAAAAAGTGTGGAGAATATCTGCAGTGTCCATGTTAGTGCAAGGGTTTCAGCCATCAATTATTAGTGCAGTTCGAGAAAAAATCCGAGTTGAACTGAAATCGCGACTGCAGATCCACGGTAAAGTGGGGGTTCACTGTGCTGTGAAAGGAAACTCAAAAGCCCATATTATTGATTATCATTATTGATAACAGACTCTAAAATCAAAATGCAGGACCCGGCCCTGGAAACAGATGGAACTTACCGACTCCAGTGATGAGGAGGAGAAATGAGGCCAGCACCACTCTCCTGTTCTTCTTTATTAAAGGATGAGATGTCCACCTGAACACACACACACAAACACATACACAAAATACATACATACATACATGATGCATATATGACATAAATTATGTATATATGATATTCAGTTGGCAGCTTAGTGCTCTACTTGGTACCTCTACATATTCTCACACAAAACTAATAATAGTAAACACATTCTGATTAAGCTTGTTGTAAGTTTGCTATAAATTCCACACATTCATTTCTTATTGACCAAATATATCAAAAACGTATCTAACTAACCACCAAAATATTATAAATGTTTGCCCCCCCCCCCCCCAATTCCATTATAATCCATTATCAATGGTCATATTTTGAAGTGAGTAGAAAACTTAAGCAAACCAGATTTCAAATAGCACTATTGCTTCAAGCTGGAGTGTTTCAAGTTTATTGTTATATGTAATAACAGCAGAACATCTTTCCCACATATGACATTTCTTGGACTCAAACCCAACTGGAATCAAAGATGTAAAGATAATAAATCATGAAATAAAATGTTTGTAGTAGACTGTGTTGAATATTTGCAAGAATTTCTGAAATGTCTGTTCTGTGAAGATGTAAACGTTGATGTAGAGTCCCATGTATGTACAGGGGGAAATTTAAAGTGGCTGTAGTTTTAAGGTGGAGTGGTTGGTATGTGGTGATGGTTGGGGTGAGTGAGAAATTTAGAGAGTGAGCGTGTGTGTGAGTGTGTACCCGCAGCAGCGTGCAGACAGCTGTGTGACGGAGCTGAGGGTGCTGAAAGACCACTGAGAGCTGCAGTAGGACAGTGTGGCTGGATCACTGCAACACAAAACACCACAATAACCAGGGGGTTGACATCATGTTTTTGATTTAGCATTCGGAGAACCAACATGAATAAACTGGTACACAGCAAAATTAATAATGTGCATTACAACTCAAACTCATTTGTCTTGGGGGCTGCAGGACGCTGCATAAATGACCAAGCACAACCCAGAACGACCCCCCCTTACACGTTTCCCCCATCGCGCATGTGCATAGATAGATTTTGTTTTAACTTCAATTAGAGATTAGGATTAGAGAACAGGGGCATATCAGTCCTCTCTGGACTGGAGAACAGGGGCATATCAGCCCTCTCTGGACTGGAGAACAGGGGCAGATCGGTCCTCTCTGGACTGGAGAACAGGGGCAGATCAGTCCTCTCTGGACTGGAGAACAGGGGCAGATCAGTCCTCTCTGG
>JBBKCR010000141.1:27642-39123 GCA_037577295.1 Ladigesia roloffi
CCAGACCCCCAATAAACTGCGCATTCCATGGTGGCCCTTTATTGTGGGCAGTATAAGATACACCTGTGCACTACTCATGATGTCAGATCAGCATCTTGATATGGCACACCTGTGAGGTGTGCTGGATTATCTCAGCAAAGTGGGAGTGCTCACTATCACACATTTAGACTGATTTGAACAATGTTTGAGAGAAATGGTAATATTGTGTGTATCTGGAACGAATTTTAGATCTTTAAGTCCATCTCATGAAAAATCTGAGCAGGAACAAAGGTGTTGCGTTTATATTTTTGTTGAATGTAGAAAGAGAGGATGCAGTTGTTTTACTTTTCAAAATTCTTCTGTTGTTTGTATATGTAGACCGCAGTATCTGTGACTTTGTGTTGGTTGGGATGAACACTGTGTACATTATTTTTGTGGGAAAAATACAGTAAAATATTTGTGGTACCCTGTATCTGTGTGTTTTGTATACAAACAATTTTCTGAAATATTTTACTATGCATGCATGTTGGCCTTTGTATTGTCTGTAGTGTTACACTGAAAAAAAGGCTTTATAATGAAAGGAGATGGAGTGGTCCTAATGTTTTACATTCAGCGCATCAGTGTTAAATTGGTTCTTATAAATGTCTACTCATGTGATGGCATGTGTGTGTCATTTTAAAAAAGAATCCCATTTCGAGAAGAAATTGATTTGTTTTGAATATAAAGTTTAATTTTGCAGGAGAATTTAAGGGTATTGCCCACTGGGTGTGTGTTTTTTTATTTGTGTGTAGATTTCTCACAACATGAGTCCTGCTTTCAGAAAATTTGTGTAAAAAATTGGGAAAACTGTAATTATGCAGGAATGCTTCCGTAATTAGAGGCGAGGAGGTGCACCGCTGCCTGCAGGTGGCAGTAAAGAATTGGTCCTCACTCCCAGTCAGGCTTCAGTTGCCAGATCTCTTGATCCTGGAGTAAAGATGTTAAGTGTTTTAGTTTCTTCTGACTCTTTAGCGACCTGTGTGATTAAAACAACTTTGTTAAGTTGTTTTTTGTTGTTAGCACTGGAGCTAGGCTAATATCTTGGGTAAGATCTCACTGCTTTTCTTTTTCTGATCAGAAATTAATTTTCTTTTCTTCTGGGGTCTTGAGGGAAACCTGGCTAAAGAGAAGTGGAAGTAAATAAAACTGGAAAACCCAAAAAGAAAATGTTTTTGAATTAAGTGTTGTGTTCTTCTTCACTCCAGAAAAACTACTAAATACACTGTATACACAAAATGCAGGGGTCAGTAAGAGAGATAGATATAAATACTACAGAGAAATCAATATGTTACTGCTAAAGAAGTTTAAGATTTAAAACTAATAGTGGTTTGGAGTTGTTCTCTATACTGAGCCTGTTTTTGCGCACAATAGTAACATAAGTAGTGATATTGAACATAATATATTTAATAAAGGTAATAATGTAACAAAAATGATTTAACACACAATAAGAATAAGAGAATAAGAGTTATTGGTAAAATTAAATGACCAATAGAGTGAAGCTTCCACTCTGACCTTCTCCAGATCTCCTGGCTTTGCCTGTTAAGAAGAACACCTGAAACGAAAGACATTTCTCTCTCCATCTTTGTCTTACCTGAATAGTTTCCACCATGTTACTGTGAAGCATCAGGGTGTGTTATGTGTGGAGGGGGGCATGCATTCCTGTTCTGCTTTGGCTATGAAACACAAAGCCTTTTCTCCACCGTCCATCTGGTAGAAACTTTTCAACGATAAGGTTCTGCTCCTGTTCCAAACCTGAGCATGGAATTCGGGGGTGATTTGGTAACTACTGTAAGACATAGTGACAAAATCGTTCAGAATACCGGTTTCATGGGTGTCAGAGTTGGTTTAGCATCTACTACCGTGCCATGAGCTGCACCCCCACACACTTTTCTTTATATCTTCTTCCTTTGAATCTACTTATTGATGCAAAACCTCTGTTTTCTGTCAGATTGTCTGATCTTTGTCACTCTGAGGAGAGTAAATAAATTGAAATGTGACCAAATGTCTTACCTACAGGCTGCAAAGAGTCTTAAGGCACAAGGAGCCAAGATAAAGGAGACCCAGCCACTCAGCATTCAGCACCACCAGTATACTGATCACCGCCCCATCATTTGGAACCATCTGCTCCTGGTTCTTCACAGGTTCAGGACTTCAGTTAGATGCTCTTTGTTCTGATTGAATGATTCATACGTAGGTCACTGTGTGTCTTAACCAACAGAAACCTTCCTCTGAAACTGGTCCGGTTCAGTGACTGGACTGGAAATGAGTGTCTCTGGACGTCCTTCAGGAAGCCTGGAGAACTGTTCCTCAAAAACAAACTAACATAAATGAGGGTCTGAACCTCTGGAAGAGACATATAAAGAAATGAGGGGCGGTTCAAGAATTTTGCACAGTAAGTCTTGAAAATGAACCCGCCTGTGTCTCTCATTGCATATTTCCCTCTTTGTGTTGTTTCTAATGTTCAGACAGACTAAAGCAGAGCAACCTCCTTTCTCTGCTCACACACTTTATAGCCTCGCTCCTCTGGGACGTCCCGTTCGAGGGATTGTGTGACGGTTGCCTGTTTATCCAAAACAACGGTAACCCTGTAGTCGTGGGGTCGGTTTTTAGAGAGATTTGGAGTCATGTCGGCCTGCAAACCTAACAAGAGGTGGAATCCGGAGGGACTGGTGTCCGAAAACGAACACCAGTGTAACAGCACACACACACACACACACACAAACGTCTTTCCTTACAATGTGTTAATCCACACTCAAAATAAAAACCTTCAGAAAAGAGAACTACCACTGACCTCATCACCACCCTGTGCTGACTTGTGGGGTGTGTCTTGGTCCGTAATGATCTTGTTTGCCCCTTATTTCAGCTCATTAAGGTTGTTATTATAATACATAGACACCCACCGCCATATATAAACAAATGACCAAAAAACATACTATATATTTAAAATATACTATATATATACATATATATACATATATATATTTGTGTGTGTTTGTGTGTGTGTATATATTAGGGGTATTTGTTGAGGGGGGATGTATTTGTATTTGTGTTTGTATTGCAGTAAAATTCTAAATAGGTGTAAAAATCCAGCTGTCTAAATTACTAAGCTAACAGAGCTACATAAACTGAGCGAAAATGAGAGTAGAGGTCTGCAACAGGGCGGGATGCCCGTATTGCAGGTCGACATTTGAGAGTTTCTACATTTGAGAGTTTCTACATTTGAGAGTTTCCTGTGGGAGTGGCCCAAGTACAGAGGTGTGTTCCCGGGAGCGGGACAAAGACATTGTTCCCACAACTCCCACAAAGTATACATTTGCTTTAAATACATTTACAGTTTGTTTTTATGTGAGGAACAATATATGTAGTAGGCGAATGAACCTGTGGATGTTTGTGTTGTGCGGGAATCTCTGGAAAGCAGGAGGAAGAATGGAAGCGCAATGAGCACCAAAACAACCATTCCCACAAAATGTTTAATTAAATAGGCAATTTCTGTTACTGTGTCTTTAAGACTGATGTATGTAAATGAGCTCTGTTCTGATTGCCTGCCCTGTTTTACGAGCCCTCAGAAAGCAGAAACACCCTTTACAGCTTCATTGTGCTAAACTGCTGTTGACTGAATAGGCCAAAGGGAACAATGTATTTAACTGTGTTGGTATACATGACATCACACCAAATTCAATTAGTAGATTCTGTGGAGTGAGGAATGTTACTTTTTTAACTGTTTACATGCTGTATAAAACTTTTTTAAACATTAGTTTCATTACAATAAGGGCTTTTTAAGGAACCGGATGTCTTCTGCCTGTGTGAATACAGTCCTGTCGCACACCTGGTTGCCAAAGTCACTTTTTTCAGCATCAAATACACTTCCTACAGATGAAGGAAAAGAACACTATACCTGAAACTACAGCCTAAAGAAAATGCCTAGTGTCCATTTGACGAGTGACAGTCCAGAGGAACACAACTAGCAATTTAGGACACTAGCCTGAGGCGGCTAGCATCTGCTGGGGTCTTATCAGTGGTAAATTACTCTGGAGGACTTTAATGTGACAAACAAATGCTAAGTTTGTCAGTAAGAAGACACTTGGAGACCCAGGCAGTGGTGAAATGTGTACTTTTAACATCTCAGGAGCCCTGAGGACAAAACAGCAGGTCACATTCCAGCGATCTCACACTTCTGTGCTCCTCCATCACCGGAGTTTTGGATGAGAGAAGCGGTTTGGGGTCGCTTGTTGAAGTTGGACAGTCTGTCGAACTCAAGGTGGTCTCTGAAGTTTAATTTGTTCATGATGAATTTATATATTTTTAGGGGTGTCCAAAACAGCCGATATTCGTATCTGTATTTGTATTTGTTAAAAGGGAAAAGTATCCATCCACCATTTCCCTAATCTGCTCCATGTGACTGGCACGGGGTGTTAAATTTTCGATTCTCAGTCCAAACCAAAACCTGGTCTGAGCCTGGCCCTGTATTGCCTGCTACTCTCCTCAGGCCAGCCGGGCTGTGATCAAGCAGTATAATAGCCCATGTATTAAAAACTGTCAGGTGTAAATCAGGCTTGAACCGAAAATTACAGGCAATGAGTCGGGCCGGCCTGGGCTCGGACACAAGGGGCTCGGGCTTGGTCGGGTTTTATTTTAAGCGGAGTATCCACTGCGGAACTTGAATATTTTTTCTAATGTTTGTCTGAATATCGTAACAAGCTTGTTATTTGTGCCTTTCTGAATACCGTATTGGGGTTCAGCTCCACCCCTACATATTTTACATTAAAAGGGATAAACATTATATCTAAGGAACATCAGCCAAATGTCCCTGAACCCCATGTTTTAACTTATCTCAGTGTTGTTTGCTAGTAAATCCTTGTCTATCTTTTGTTTACATTTCTCAACTGTATCAACATACGTACCTTCTGAATGACATCACAAACAGAGGCACAGGAACTGGATCGTAAAGCAAGGCATGGGAATGAGACTGTTAAGTTGTAGGAATTTGATTAATAAACTGTGATAAGGAATAATCATGTTGTGATAGTTGTAGGCACAAAATAAATATATTGTCATTGTTAAGTGGTAGGAACAGGCCAATTAAGTTGTGACAAATAAACAGTGGGAATTATCTTATTAAGTTACTGTATTTAAGTTGTGGGAACGATATGATTAATTTATTATATTTAAGTTGTCAGAATGATATAATTCAGTTATTATAGTTAAGTTGTAAAAGTGAGTTAGTTAGGTTTTTATCATATGAATGAGATAATTAAGTTGTGGGAGCAAGATAAGGAAGCTATGACAGAGGGAATGAGAACTAAGTTGTGATAGTACGAACAAGACAATTATAGTTAATTCATTGAAATGAGATCATTATATAATGATAGAACAAATTATAAAATTATGTTCTGATTGTCAGATTGTGGGAAAAATATAGAGTTGTGATAGTGAAGCTGGTGAAGAAGTCCTCCTTCAGTGTGTACAGGAGCCATGTTAGAAAATATGATCTGATGGCATTTTTCATTGAAACAAATGTAAATACTGTTTCCACCTTAGTGGACTGGCGCTGTGTGTTCTTTTAGAACCCTTGCCTGTTTTCCCACTCACTTGTTGCTGCCCACCTGCCTCACAGGACCCCAGTGAAGCAGAAGATCTTGATTCATGAGCCCCTCCACCTCCCAGGGCACGCAAATGTGTTTTGGGTGGGGGACTATGACACTGATCCTCCTAAAATTATCTAGAACCTGAAACCTGATAAAGGTCTATCAGAGATAAATCTGTGCATCAACAGATGTGCATCAACAGATGTGCTGCAGTCTCTGACACACGTGAGGAGGAGCTACAAGGAGGTGTTTCCGATAAAGTGGCCTGTGAGTGTGTCGTCCAAAGACATCTCCATGGCAACCGATTTATCAGACGGTCCAATGGGGCGATCTGGGTGGAGCCAAAGTGGGAAGGAGGTGTGAGGACAGGATGATGCAGCTCAGAAGGAGCTTCAGGTTTAGAATCAGAATAAGATCTTATGATCAAATTTGTTCGGAATTTCATGATCTCAAACACGCAATAAACTGATATGGCATTATTCTCTCTCGCGTGCACACACACACACACACACACACACACACAAACAAACACACATACTCTCTCTCACACACACACACGCACACACACACACACACATACACAGCACATTCTCACACTCAGACTCGCACACAACACATACACACATGCATACACAAACACTTACACACACATACACACACTCGCGAGCACAAATACGCGCACACACACACTCTACATGGTTGATTCACGCTTCGCTGGTACCCAGTTTCCACGCCCGCTGGGGAGCTCATAACCAATCACGGAGAAGTGGGCAGGACAGAGTCCGACACGGGTGTGTGAAGCCCCGCCCCCTCCGCGGCCGGATTGCGGTTCTCCAGACCGGAGCCTGATCTGCTCGCGCCGCGAGGTGTATTTCGGATCTCGTGCTGATTTGTTTTTGTTGTTTTTTTATTCTGCGCGCGTGACAGCGGGACAGTGGCGCGTGGAGGCCGTGTGCGCGGCTCGCGTTCGGACCTGAAGGACGCGCGCGAGGAGACAGATCACGGGCCGCGCGCTCACTGGTTCGTGAGGACTGGAGATCTAGAACCCTACATTAAGGTTATTACGTCGGGCTGGTGTCTGACCTCGTTCTAGAACCTCTGAATGATGCACATCTGTATTCTAGAACGTCAGAATGGTGCATATCTGTATTCTAGAACATCTGAATGGTGCACACCTGTGTCCTAGAACGCCTAGCTCGAGCACGACTGTGATTTAAAACGCCTGGTTTGTGTGTGACTGTTCTAGAACGCCAGACAGGTGCACACCTGCATTCTAGAACGCCTGACAGGTGCACATCTGCATCCTAAAACATCTGGCTGGTTCACACCTGTATCCTAGAACGTCTGACTGTGGCACACCTGCATTCTAGAACATCAGTGCTCTAGAAGGCCTCGGCAAGTTTGTACTGAAACGTGTAGCCGGTGCGTGTTCATGCCATATAATGTTGATTGGTACCGCTGATTTAGTCCAGAACGCTCATTTGGCTGGATAAAGTAAAATACCCAGAGAACATAATTCCAGAATCCCGCCATCGGACTCTCGAGACCTCGGAACTGGAGGCCAGTGCCGTTCGTTAACTCACAGAGTTTCGAGTTACAGGAGGAAACTGGTGATGGACTGGTTGGGGCCTAGTGGACAAGCTAGTGTTCTCGATTGAATCCGCTAGCTGGTGTACCAGAACACCTGTGAACGTTCCGCGTTCCCGTTAGACCCCAGAGTGCTGCGGCGGGCTCGGCGGAGCAGAGCCATGCGGCGGGAGAGGAGTGGAGGGAGGTGAAGGTGGACCAGAGCCGCGCAGGGAGCC
The DNA here is from genome assembly GCA_037577295.1 of Ladigesia roloffi. Lineage (NCBI taxonomy): Eukaryota > Metazoa > Chordata > Actinopteri > Characiformes > Alestidae > Ladigesia > Ladigesia roloffi. The sequence goes on from JBBKCR010000141.1 coordinate 35,051, forward strand.
GACGGGGGGAGGGCAGGGTTGCGATGGAGCGGTGGTGAAGGTTCCCACCTGTGTGTCCGCCTGCACCATGGAGAGGTTCCTGCAGATCGCGCCGCACTCCCTGGCCATCGTGCTGCGGCGCGTGGGGACGGAGCGTGCGGCTGCCGGCACGGACGAGCTGCAGCACCGGCACACGGGGTACGAGATCTTCGCCGACTTCAAGGCGGAGAACATGCAGCACTTCTGGAACAAAAAAGTGACCGAAGCCGTGGAGGACACCTTCTTCCTCGGCTGGATCGACGAGCACGTCCTGCTCATCCAGGGCAAGGAGGAGCACCTTGAGGTGCTGAGAGAGGGCTGGACCCGCCGGGCCCTCAAAGCACCGCGCGGCTTCGAGATCCAGTGCATAGGTGAGTAGGTCTGGGCTGAAAAGTCATTCGTCCACCACTTGGGGGAGTGGGGGGTGGGGGGTGGTTATATGGGGAAAAAACCTCTGAGCGACTGAGGAGACCCAGCGCTGCATGGAGGCCTTAAATTCGCTTGGTGTTCATCATTTCTTTTTTTTTTCTGGTAGTAATTGTGTTTAATATACAGCACTGTGCAAACGTTTTGAGCCCCTTATTATTATTGTCTTTTATTTGTCACACTGACGAGAGTAAATGAAAGAAATGTGAGGCTAGATAAAGGAGTTCCAGCCACTCAGCATTCTGCATCAGCAGTATACTGATCACCGCCCCATCATCTGGAACCATCTGCTCCTGGTTCGGGACTTCAGTTAGTCTCTTTTTTCTGCTTGAATGATTCATACGTAGGTCACTGTGTGTCTTAACCAGCAGAAACATTCCTCTGAAACTGGTCCGGTTCAGGGACTGGACTGGAAATTAGAGTCTCTGAAAGTCCTTCAGGAAGCCTGGAGAACTGTTCCTCAAGAGTAGATTAATAATAAAAGGAAGTCTGGAGCTCTGGAAGCATTACATGAAGAAATGAAGGGGATCAAGACTGCACAGTACCGTAAATACTAAAAGTCAGTAAAATGCTTTTCTTGGGGGGCCCTTGTCTTGCACTGCTGGAGACACTGGGAGCACTGGTTGACTGGGTTTGTTCTGACTGGGTTTGTTCTCTGCATCTCTGGGGACAGCACAGGAGATGAGGGTTTGCATGTTAGCATCAGCGTCTCTCTCACTGCGCAGCGCGGTACAGTCTTAAAAATGTAGGCCTTAGATGTTTCTTGGTTTGGACACTCAGTTCTGTGGAGAAAGCCTTTAATAGAAGATGATCATTTATATGGGGAGTTTTAAACAACTCTTTCCCAAAAGAGGGTTCATTAATGAAGCTCTTTGGGGGAGAGACACTGGTCATTCTCCTGCGTCGCTCCTAAAACCCACCCTGACCCCTTTATTTTTAAACACCTGAGAGTTATGTCGTGCTGTGTTCCCTCATGGAAAGCCTCCATGATCTTTCACTCCTTCAACCAGCACACGTTACGCCGCTGCAGAATCCTCTCCACTGTGATAAAGGAATGCTGACTGGTCTCCTCACTGCTAACACAGACAAACTGTTGAAGTAAATCACTGTGACATTGGCCATCTGACCTCTTTCTGCGTTACTACAACAAACGAACAACACGGTTCTCACGGCCGCCTTGTCTCTGCGCCCCAACGCAGTTTCTCAGGTTTCCTCACACCTTCCAGATGCATCACCAGAAGGGGGTTCCCTGTTCTTCAAAGCAGGAACATCTCAGCCTCCAGGTAGTAGTGGCACATCTCTAGGAGGCATGTTTTTAAATTTTGGGAGGAATTGCCCCTTTAATCTGTGCCCCTGAGGTTAACGGTTCAGGCGTACCCTGACAGGCTGCACCCCCCTCCACCCCATTCACCACTGGAACTGTGCATAAAGGTTGCATTCACATATCTGTAATATATTGTTGCTGTCGGGCCAAAAACTTGTATGTCCAAAACAGCTATTTTTCAGGAAACTCAAAAAACGATGTCAATTTTAAATAAATAAATAATTTCTCAATTTTATAGACCCACGTGGAGACTGACCAATAGTAAAAAAAAAACAAAGACCATAAGTGGAGTTTCAGGATTACTTCCAGACAACGACAATATACTGATTTTTTATAACGATATTATATGTTAATTATATATATATGTATATATAATAGGGATGTTCCCGATTACAAATATTATGTATTCGTTAAACACGAATAACAAATTAATTAAAAAAACTTTATTTGTGCCTTTCTGAATACCGGATTCGGCTCCACCCCTAATATATAGATAGATGGATAGATAGATATATAGATAGATACATACATACATAGAGAGATAGAGAGAGAGAGAGAGATAGATAGATAAGCAGATAGATAGATAGATAGATGGATAGATAGATAGATAGATAGATTATATGACACACAAACACACATATATAAACACAACCACTGCTCCTATACAGATGAGCATGCTGGTGAAAATTTTATTATTCACCATTTTTCATGAAAAAATCTGTATAAATCCACACCTTGCTGTTTGACTGACTGGACTTGTGAGGGAGCTTTTTGCTAAATATTCCACAAACAGTCTGAACTGTCCTATCTGTGGACATCTACTGCTGCTCTCTTGCTTGTGCATGGCGAGAAGCTGGAAACTCATCACATCGCACAACATTATGTCAGAGGTTTTGTATAATTAGTGTTGAAAAACTGACCAGCTGCATGTTTCAGTGCTTAATTGGATTTATTGCAGTGTAGAGTGTGAAACTCTGACTAAAACTCATGGCATTTTTAATCCCTTTCAATTCATCAAGCGTTAGAAAAACTGATATTTATGATGCACATTATGCTTTTTTGTTGTTTTTTGGCATATCTCTCACCTTTATCTGTGAACACCCACCCTGGGCTTTTTCATAGAGAATGTCTTTGTTAGTTCTGGTTGAGACGTTAAGTCTGTGATGCTTCAGTAAAGTTTTCCCCACCAGTGTGGACTAATCATTAACTGGCCTGCTTTCTTTTTGGTGTGGGGATTTTGAGGGATGGATTTGCATGTATTTTGGTGCATTATGCATTTATGCATCATAATACATGTCTACACTTTTTCTAATCTATTGTTTTTTGCCATTTTCTTATGTCAAGTTCTGCTCTCTTGACTTTTGTTTTTTTTATAAACTCGGTGGTGCTCAGTGCATGAAATGTGCACAGAAATGATTAACTGGTATGGAGCATTGTGGGTGGGGCTTTAATGGTTTTGATATTTTAGTTTATTTTGATTCCTCTGTAAAATAAACAGGTATGTGACGTTATTGTGTTATTCGTTGTCCATCCTGCGGTGGTCTCAGCCCTGAGTTCAGCGCTCGGTCAGCGAAGTGTTAATATGTACTGGATAAACAGGGCGGCTTCAAGGGTGAGAACATGGTGAAATGGGCCTCCCATAACAGATAAGCAGCCCGTGCAGACACACACACACACACACACACACACTCACAAACACACACTCACAAACACTCACACACATAGTGTGCTCTTCATCCTGCAGGAACCTTGCCATTCTCCTCTCCCTTGGAATGTGAGGGCCGGTGGGGGGGTCAGTTCAGGCGGCCTGCCCTCACTCAGCCCAGAAGAAGCTCTAGAAAGTTCTCAAGGGAGTCTTTAGCACCAGGTACAACAACCTCAGTGCACAATGGTCTCTCTACTAAGGTTTATTGTCCTGTACTTTGCTATTATTTGATTGAAAATATACAATCTATCATCAATACACCTGTAATCATAGGCGGTTCTACACGGGCGCCAGGGCCCCTCTAGAATTGCTCCTGGCCCCTGCACTGAACAGCCAAATTTAAGTATATATTTAAGTATAAATATCTTATTGCGACATGTGCTGGCTCGAAGAACGAAACTAACGCTACGTGTGTTCTAGACGGACTACTTAAAGATTGGAACTTACGCTATGTGTGTTCTAGATGGACTACTTAAAGATTGGAACTAACGCTATGTGTGTTCTAGACGGACTACTTAAAGATTGGAACTAACGCTATGTGTGTTCTAGATGGACTACTTAAAGAATGGAACTAACGCTATGTGTGTTCTAGATGGACTA
>JBBKCR010000141.1:45043-69712 GCA_037577295.1 Ladigesia roloffi
TTGATACAATTTGAGCAAAATGGTGTTTGTTCCTGCTAAAGAATCTCTTCCACCCAGCCGATTCATCCCTGGCTAAAAAGGGGCTAATTCCCCGGCAGTATGTTTGTCACTTTCTGTTATTACTGGACTGGTATTTACATTAATGTGCAAGAATATATAGGGCTTTATCTCAAATGTCTTTAGGACACAAATGTTGAGAGACTTGTTTATTCTTGTCCAGAACACTTTATTGTAATGTCGACCCTGTGGTAACATACAGATGACAATAAAGATCTAATTTAAAATCGAATCTAAAATGTAAAAGTTCTAACTGGCATTAGCCGTGAGCATACTTACCACCCCGGTTATGAGGGTTACTCCTGGTCACATCAAACAAAACCTTCAATATCAGATCTAATGTGCGCCATATTTATGCCTCTGCCTGTCTGAATACAGAATTTTTTTATAGCTTTTTACTCCATTTGAAATACTTTTTAGCATTTTGGTTTATGATCATGACGTCACAAATGAAATTCAGATGAAAATTATGCTTTTAAAAAAGAAATTTAACAATAATAATCAGGATGTAACAATGCATCTAATAATGCATCAAAAATGACATCACAATGCAAAACTTATGAATTTTTTGGGTAAATAAACCCACCCGAATCTTATTGGTAATTTTCTTTAAGTATTAAATTTAAAGCCACATAATTTAAAATTAATTAAAGAGCTAATGTCATGACATTTGTTTTCCTGTATTTAAAAATAAAATCCAACTTAGTTTACTTACTTGCAATTTGTTATCTTCTCTCCACAAATCGTATCGACTGTATATTTAAACTATATGGAAAAAATAGCCTGTTTTGGACTAATTGTTTCTGTAATGTCACAAAAACCACCTACAGATGTTCGCTTATGCTGCCAGTTAGTCCCGTCCACTCTCACTGAAGTTATAAAGAGTGCTTCACTCTGGACTGCTTTTTGAGTAAGTCATAATACAGGGCAGCCAATCAGAACAGAGCAGATTTACACATATAATTTATCCCAGAGGATTAAAAGAGGAAAAATTATTGTGTGGAAATTAGTTGTAACTGTTTTTTGGAGAGTATGATTACACAAACTTTGTAAGGAGAAGAGATAAAAGGAGGATTTGGGTGTAATTGTAGGTGGTTCTATATTTATTGTTAACTTCAGAACGGTCTAAGGTTGGTGTTCCACTGACTGGTACAAGCTCAGTTCGGTTCAGTTTGGTTTAGGACCTAAAGATTTCCACCACAATTAAAGTACTGCCTTCATGTAACTGGTTGTTTTAATGACCACCAATCAGTGACTACCAATATGTACACGTCATCATTTAGTATCAGTTTAGCACGCTCGGAACCTCGGCCAAGGTGGTTCTAAGAATTGTACCAGGTCACAGATTTTGGAAATGGAAAATAAAAAAAGGGAGTACAGTTGAACCGAACCGATCTGGCACCAGTCAGTGGAAACCCCCATAACTTCAGTTCTGTGCCCCCAGGGGAGCTCCAGTATCAGGAGCAGTGAGTCTATTGGTCTTTCAGTTTTAGTTCCTTTTGTGGCCTCTGTAGTGTTTGGACCAGAGTCCAGCCAATGAGAAAGCAGGATATAAAAACCCCACGCAGCCAAAATTGACCAGTCCAAGTGCAGAGTGTGCAAACTTGAGAGTGAGGAGTGCGGCGCTCACGAAGCGGGAGGCGACAGAAAAGGAGGGAGAGAGGAAAAGAGCCGAGTCTGATTGCGTCATGTTGTTATGGCAACTACCAGGGTATGATGTAATGGCAGGCAACACTTAACCCAGACCAGTCGCAGCTTATCTTCTGTTTTATCCCGCCCGCTTCAATAGCGTGCGTGCATGTATTTGTGTGTGTGTGTGTGTGTGTGGTAAAGCTGATTGAGGTAACGTGAGGACCAGAGTGAGGAGAGGACGCCGTGTTCCCTGCAGCACCCAGTCTAGTCTAGCAGAGTCACGTGCCTGTGAGACTTCAGGCCTTGTTTGGTTGCCGTGCAGACTCTTAAAACACCACTTAAAGATTAATTCACGAGTACGCCAACAGCATGGATGTTTTTTTGTTTTTGTTTTCTTTTTCTGTTTTACAGTCTGCCATCACTTTTGGTACTACTGCTGCCATTGTGCATTCATGAGGTTTAAGCAACAAACACTTAACAAAAAAATATTTAAAAAATCCCACGGCTTCATTCAAACATTCAGACAAGCCCGGTAAACGGATACGCATTGTCGTCCTCAACCAAGAACACACCTTTGTGAATTTATAAGGAAATTCCAAACATCCCATAACTCTTACAAAGGCTCTTATATTTTATGTAGAATTTAAACACTATTCATTCATTAAAATGTACACTAAATGTGATTTGTTGGGGGGTCCAAAACCTTTGCACACGACTCTGTGTTGAAAATAGTCGTGCTTGCATCTCTGTGGCACCCGCTGTGAGTGTGGAAGTAAAGTTCTGTACTGAATGTGTTTGGATGATTCGACAAGGTATGTTTGTCACTTTCTGTTATTACTGGACTGGTATTTACATTAATGTGCAAGAATATATAGGGCTTTACCTCAAATGTCTGTAGGACACAAATGTTGAGAGACTTGTTTATTCTTGTCCAGAACACTTTATTGTAATGTCGACCCTGTGGAACATACAGATGACAATAAAGATCTAATTTAAAATCGAATCTAAAATGTAAAAGTTCTAACTGGCATTAGCCGTGAGCATACTTACCACCCCGGTTATGAGGGTTACTCCTGGTCACATCAAACAAAACCTTCAATATCAGATCTAATGTGCGCCATATTTATGCCTCTGCCTGTCTGAATACAGAATTTTTTTATAGCTTTTTACTCCATTTGAAATACTTTTTAGCATTTTGGTTTATGATCATGACGTCACAAATGAAATTCAGATGAAAATTATGCTTTTAAAAAAGAAATTTAACAATAATAATCAGGATGTAACAATGCATCTAATAATGCATCAAAAATGACATCACAATGCAAAACTTATGAATTTTTTGGGTAAATAAACCCACCCGAATCTTATTGGTAATTTTCTTTAAGTATTAAATTTAAAGCCACATAATTTAAAATTAATTAAAGAGCTAATGTCATGACATTTGTTTTCCTGTATTTAAAAATAAAATCCAACTTAGTTTACTTACTTGCAATTTGTTATCTTCTCTCCACAAATCGTATCGACTGTATATTTAAACTATATGGAAAAAATAGCCTGTTTTGGACTAATTGTTTCTGTAATGTCACAAAAACCACCTACAGATGTTCGCTTATGCTGCCAGTTAGTCCCGTCCACTCTCACTGAAGTTATAAAGAGTGCTTCACTCTGGACTGCTTTTTGAGTAAGTCATAATACAGGGCAGCCAATCAGAACAGAGCAGATTTACACATATAATTTATCCCAGAGGATTAAAAGAGGAAAAATTATTGTGTGGAAATTAGTTGTAACTGTTTTTTGGAGAGTATGATTACACAAACTTTGTAAGGAGAAGAGATAAAAGGAGGATTTGGGTGTAATTGTAGGTGGTTCTATATTTATTGTTAACTTCAGAACGGTCTAAGGTTGGTGTTCCACTGACTGGTACAAGCTCAGTTCGGTTCAGTTTGGTTTAGGACCTAAAGATTTCCACCACAATTAAAGTACTGCCTTCATGTAACTGGTTGTTTTAATGACCACCAATCAGTGACTACCAATATGTACACGTCATCATTTAGTATCAGTTTAGCACGCTCGGAACCTCGGCCAAGGTGGTTCTAAGAATTGTACCAGGTCACAGATTTTGGAAATGGAAAATAAAAAAAGGGAGTACAGTTGAACCGAACCGATCTGGCACCAGTCAGTGGAAACCCCCATAACTTCAGTTCTGTGCCCCCAGGGGAGCTCCAGTATCAGGAGCAGTGAGTCTATTGGTCTTTCAGTTTTAGTTCCTTTTGTGGCCTCTGTAGTGTTTGGACCAGAGTCCAGCCAATGAGAAAGCAGGATATAAAAACCCCACGCAGCCAAAATTGACCAGTCCAAGTGCAGAGTGTGCAAACTTGAGAGTGAGGAGTGCGGCGCTCACGAAGCGGGAGGCGACAGAAAAGGAGGGAGAGAGGAAAAGAGCCGAGTCTGATTGCGTCATGTTGTTATGGCAACTACCAGGGTATGATGTAATGGCAGGCAACACTTAACCCAGACCAGTCGCAGCTTATCTTCTGTTTTATCCCGCCCGCTTCAATAGCGTGCGTGCATGTATTTGTGTGTGTGTGTGTGTGTGTGGTAAAGCTGATTGAGGTAACGTGAGGACCAGAGTGAGGAGAGGACGCCGTGTTCCCTGCAGCACCCAGTCTAGTCTAGCAGAGTCACGTGCCTGTGAGACTTCAGGCCTTGTTTGGTTGCCGTGCAGACTCTTAAAACACCACTTAAAGATTAATTCACGAGTACGCCAACAGCATGGATGTTTTTTTGTTTTTGTTTTCTTTTTCTGTTTTACAGTCTGCCATCACTTTTGGTACTACTGCTGCCATTGTGCATTCATGAGGTTTAAGCAACAAACACTTAACAAAAAAATATTTAAAAAATCCCACGGCTTCATTCAAACATTCAGACAAGCCCGGTAAACGGATACGCATTGTCGTCCTCAACCAAGAACACACCTTTGTGAATTTATAAGGAAATTCCAAACATCCCATAACTCTTACAAAGGCTCTTATATTTTATGTAGAATTTAAACACTATTCATTCATTAAAATGTACACTAAATGTGATTTGTTGGGGGGTCCAAAACTTTTGCACACGACTCTGTGTTGAAAATAGTCGTGCTTGCATCTCTGTGGCACCCGCTGTAAGGGCCTGGGAACAGGCTTGACCGCAGTTTCATTGCACTGTGATATTTCAACTATCACAAAGGCCATGGAAACGTTAAGACGGAAGCCCTGCAGAAGCTCGTGTGAGCTAATCTTATGAAGGAGGACCAATTTGGTCAGACTAGCAGTGCCGGTTTTAGAGCCGTTATCAGATTGAGGGGCTTACAGGCCCAATGATGAAAGATGAGGTAATGCCTGGTCTGCTGTGGTTGGTGGATATACTAGTGGTTGTGGATATCAGCGAGCGACGCACTGCCTTTGATTGGCTTTCAGTGGTTTTTTGTTTTATCACACCTACTCCTGGTTAATCCTTCTTCTGGCAGCACAGACGCCTTTGGCAACACCAAACCCACGCTGCATAAAGCTAACCTCAACATGAACCCTTTAATCCATGTTTTTTTTCCATTTTTGTTCTTTCCCTGCTCCATGTCTCAGGAATCTACATATTTAACAGTATAATAGAGCACATTCTTTGTTAAATGCCATGGGAGAAACATTTTTGGTTCCGTAATGAACCTTTCGCTTTGTACCTGGGTTGTGTGATTATGAAAATATACATATTGCAGAGAGTTTCTTGGAAGAACCCTCAAAGGTGCATATACCTTTAAATACATCTCATTTAGGAAAATGGTTCTATGGGGAACTCAAATGGACTTCCTTTGGCATTGCTCAAATACCACCTTTTTGACTAAGAGTGTAGGTGTTTTGAAATATTCCCTGAAGATTTGTGCAGCTGCTTTTGAGTTAGAATGATTTTCCACCTTGATGATTTTTCTCCACCTTCTGTCCTCAGGTGTACCCACACCGAGTCCAGAGATCCTGCGGCACACGCTCAACATGCTGGTTCGGGAGCGGAAGATCTACCCCACGCCTGAGGGCTACTGCATCGTTACACCCCAGACCTACTTCATCACCCCCTCCCTTATACGCACCAACAGCAAGTGGTACCACCTGGATGATCGGCATCCGGACCGCCAGCAGCAGCAGCAGCAGCAGCAACAACAGCAGCAGCAGCAACAGCAACAACAACAGCAGCAACAACAACAACAGCAGCAACAACAGCAACAGTCGCAACAGCAGTGTACATCACCCCAATCTGGCACAATCACCCCTTCTACAGCTGGTTGCGTGCGGGAAAGGTTAAATCACAAGAACCACTGCGACTCATACAACTCATACCGTGACGAGGTGCCAAGCAATCACACCACACTTCAGAGGAAGTCTCCCAAGGAACCTAAGGGAGATCCCCCATCATACCCTCAGCCCCCACCCCCTCCACCAACCACACAACACCCACCTGATCCAGACAAGACCAGGAGCAACCCTTCCTTCTCTTACAAGACAGACACTCTGACCAAGAAGAAGGAGGGGAGTGCAGGGGGCAGCAGCGAGAGGCAATCCAAGAAGTTTGGGCTAAAGCTTTTTCGACTGAGCTTCAGGAAAGACAAGACGAAGCAGCTGGCGACATTTTCTGCCCAGTTTCCACCAGAAGAGTGGCCTCTTCGTGACGAGGACACCCCCTCTTCTGCGGCCATCCCTCGTGAGGTGGAAATGGAGATCATCCGACGGATCAATCCAGATCTGACAGTAGAGAATGTGGCACGCCACACAGCCGTGATGAAGCGCTTGGAGGAGGAACGTGCTCAGCGCTGCAAGGCAAATTCGTCTGCACAGCACAGCAGTGCCCGCAGCCGGCGCAGCAGGGGTCACCGCCGTGTCCCACACGGCAAATCACGATCCCATAGCAAAACCCGCCAGACCTCTCGCGGAGATCCGTCCGAGGGCTCTAACCTTGATTTGGCTGCTGCGATGGGCCTGGAGCGGGACTACCGCTTCTTCAGCCACTCTCTGGTGCGCTCTCCAAGGGAAGGAATGTACACAGTGGAGCGCAGGAGTGGTGCTGCTTACCTTGTCCACAGCAACCCCAATATAGCAGAGTCCTATTTTCCTGTTACGCCTGAATGGGACGTGTCGGGTGAGCTTGCAAAGAGAAGGACAGAGATGCCCTTCCCAGAGCCTTCACGTGGTACCTCGCATTCCAGGGTGCACCGGAGTCACAGCCACACACAGGACCGCAAATCCCGCACCGAGCGGCCAGACAAGGCTAAGGAGAGGTCAAGATCCATGGACAACTCCAAGGGCCCACTTGGAGGTGGAAGTTCCACTCTAGGCACGCCAGAGGAGTATGACCGCAGTCCAGACCATCGGAGTAGATACTATACTGATGATGGGACACTCAGAGCCTCCTCACAAAAATCGTCCCATTATTCACGCATCATGTTCTCCGCTGCTAAGTTCAACTCCGAGATGTCTGTGCCCGATATGGGTAAGATGAGCCTGGATGCCCCTCTGGAGCGGAACAAGAGCAGAGATAGCTTGCCGGCCTACAGCGATCTGAAGGCCCTGTCGCCCAAGCCACTTGCGGACGACTACTTCCAGTGCAATACGTCGAACGAAACAATCCTAACTGCCCCGTTGCCGCTGGGCAAAGCCGACCATGACACTTTAACGCCATCGGACGGGATTCGTAAGGGATCGCCAGCCGACCGGCAGACGCCACACCTCACCTCCCCACACCCCATGGATTACAAAGAGGACACCTCAACCAAGGGACACAATGGCTCTGGTAAACCCACACCCAGCCAGACGCCAGAGCCCATGTCAAATGGACGTTTGATACAGCATCAACACAATGCTGACCCAGGGGGTGGGGGAGGGGTTTGTGTTGGCGGTGGCAGCAGTGGACTGGTTGTGGATAAGAGGAAAGAGATTTTCAGTAAGGACACTTTGTTTAAGCCACCACACAATGTATTGACAATGAGCTATGTGGACAGTGGCTACTCGAAATCAGGCACGTTGCGAAAGACACCTCACATGAAATCGTCTGAGGTGCTCGACACCCTAGAACCCCAACCTGCACCACTGAACTCCACCCCAACACCCACATCAGCCCCGCCCCCTACAAGTTCAGAACAGGGCGCCCCCTCTGCCTCAGAAGCCACGTTTGACTACTACAACGTGTCAGATGATGATGATGATGAAGAGGTGGAGGATTCTTCCCATAAAGAGGCAGCGCCGGCAGAGGGAAAGGGGAGGGCGGGAGGTGGAGAGGGTGGTGGTGGGGTTGGCGGTGGGGTTGGGGGCGGGACCATGCAGTGGCTGTTGGAGCGGGAGAAGGAGCGCGATCTGCAAAGGAAATTCGAGACCAACCTGACTCTGCTGAGCCCTAAGGAGAACGAGAACACCAGCAGCCAGAAGTCCGCGCACTCGGCACGGCTGGACAGCATGGACAGCAGCAGCGTTACAGTAGACAGTGGCTTTAATTCCCCACGGTAAGCAAACAATCACGGTGGACACAGAGGGAACATCTATTGTTGGTTCTTGAAGATCTATGTGCTCTTAACCAGATGATTTTTTGCATTTGTGTTGTAAAAAGTTATTTTAAAATTATGTTTAAAATAACTTGTCCAAGTCAGATATAAAGGATGTCGCAGTCTCAAACTTTGCACATGATGTCCATTCAATTAAATTTTTTAAGTTGCTGGTGGACAAATATATCTTAACAAAACCGGTCTGATTTTGGTCATCTGCACAATCTATTCAGTGGTAGAACCCAGATTGAGAGCAAAACTGGGATATACTTTTAGAAGAATATTTTCTTCTGTCAATGAATATAAATATGTTTAAATATAAAAATGTTGGACTCTGGATTAATGTGGGTTTGTTTTCTAAAATCTTTTTACCATTCCCAGCTATCTGTGCTCTTTATTTATTCTACACTTTAAACGTTAAATAGCACTCTTCAGAATTTCCAGGTACTTTGGTGGCAGACATGACCACCACTGCTTTTGTATACTGAATATGGACGCTCCTTTGCTCTCAGAACATGCAAGATGCAATGAAATACATTTGTTCTTTACAACATAATATAATCTTGCTTAGTATTCAATAGTGATGTGCGATACCATTAATTTCCTTTCTGATCCGATACTAAGTAAAACTCAGGCTGGTATCGACAATACTGATCTGATACCAATATTTTGTACAAAAATGTGTTTGAAAACACAAAATATAGAGTAGTGTATTTCAGATTAAAGCTTCATAATGAATACAAGACATCAGACTACTTAATGAACCTGAAAAACATTAAACAACAAACTTTTCCTCATTCATGACACTCAGCTATTGCGAGCGAGCACATTAACACACCGCGATGGATTTATACAGATGTACTAGGCATATGACTATGGCAGATGACATAGATGGTCCCAGTGCTTGCCACTGTGTTCCTGTTAATGATAAACTACACATTTAAACCCAAAAGACTAAAATATAGATATTTTACTGTGAGAATCGATTCTAAAACATAAATAACTTGTAGGAATCAATATTTCAGTATTGATCCGCACATCACTAGTATTCAGTATCTATGCAAAGTGTGTTACCCAAAATCCAGACATTCTTTACTTCGGAGAGTGTGGGTCCTTTAAGGGTCACATTCTAATTTTTTTTTTTTACCTAAAATGATGTAATGATTTTAATTTTGTTTCTTCATATACTCTGTGAGTGTTTATGCCTCTGCACGCATGCAAGTACGCAGCAATTTTTCAGTGCTCTGCAGATGACTCATCAAATTAGCAGTGATGTCATTCCCTACAGCTTCTGCTCTTGTAAGGTTGTGTGGGACTGATCTGAGGAAGTGCCACAGTTTCAGAGAGAAGAGCATCTCTCTTCCGTTCAGCCTTTTTACTATGCCAGCAAATCGCACATTGCTGCTTACCTCCACAGCCTCCTCTGCTCAGCGAGATCAAAAGTCTCCCACGGTCATATTGTGAACCGTCCTGTTACTCCTAACTGTCCTTATTCTGCTATAAAGACATACACACAGAATCCAGTTTATCGGAAACCCTTGCTTCGTAGCTCTACTTTGCTGATGTACAGTTACAGACTGTAGCCCCTCTATTGATGCATGGATTGCGTTAGCATGTTTGGAATATAGTGGCTAGTAAGAAGAAGCAAAGTGTGTTTCTCATTAAGTGGCCAGGGAATGAAAGCACAATGTAAGTGTATCTAATAAAGTGGCCAGTGAGTGGAAGCACATGGGTATATCTAATATAACGGCCAGTGAGTGGAAGCGCAAGGTGGGAGTTTCTAACAAAGCAACTCTGTATGTGGAGAGTCATACATGAACTGCACGGAATTCTTCCTTTGCATTTAACACATTCACCAAGTGAAGCAAAAGGCAGTCAGGAACGTGGCGCCAGGTGTGTGGGGACAGTACCTTGCTCAGGGTACCTTAGTGGTGCTTAGTGTTCTTGGGACTTGAGCTCGCATCTTCCTGATCATAGGGCAAACACGCTAACCACTAGACCACCAGCAGCAAAGGGTGAATTATTTTAATAAATTGGCCAAAGAGCACAAGATGATTCATTTTAAGAGTCCGTTAAGTGAAAGCCTGAGGGGGGTGTCTAAAAAGGTGGTTGTGGCCTAGAGGGTAAAACACTTGCTTGTGAACTCAATGACCACAAAGATGCAGGTTTGAATCCCCCCCACACTTCCTATCATTATTTCCTTGAGCAAGATACTTAACTCTTGTGTCTTTAGGGGGACTGTCGCTGTTACTAATGGTCCTTGCTTTGGATAAGGACGTCTGCCCAATGCCAGTTTAATTAAGTGGCTAGTGAGTACAGGGTGTGTTTCTAATAAAGTGGCCAGGTGTTTTAGTAAAGTGGGGACTCAATACAACAAATACATACTTTTAATTAGAGTGACTGCGGAATCTTTTTTGCACCGCTTCTCAACTGAGCCTGTACCGAATTTCGGCAACATTCCAAAGCAAAATGTTCTTTAATATCAGGAATTATGTGTGTTCAGTTTTTGTTCAGCTGATCAGGTTTGGTAATGGACACAATGTGCCCCCCTTCGTGGTGAAATGCAGCACTGAATGTAAAGAATCACCAGTTCAACACCCAGTGAGTTACCCAGTGAGATAATTGCCAAGAGGCCATGGGTTTGAATCCTACCTTCTTCAGCAACACCACTGGGTTCCTGGGCAAGACCCTCAACCCCAAGCTGCTCCAGACTGTCCCCTATAGTTAGTCACTTTGGATAAAAGTTTTTGCCCATAAAACCGGTGTATGTGTGTCTCCAGTTTTACAGCAACCACACTTGGCATCTAGTTTCACGTATGATTCTATTTCTAAAAGGGATATTGACACCAGGATGGGAAAGTTCACTGTCTTTATCTCTCCTCTCCTCTTTCAGCACACGGGAGAGTCTGGCGTCCAACACCTCGAGCATCGTGGAGAGTAACCGGCGGCAGAACCCTGCTCTGAGTCCGGGTCACATGGGCAGCACCAGCATCGGCCCACCCTTCACCTTCCGCACCATCCCCGAACCCCCAACCACACAGGCCGAGAAACTGCAGAAATCCCCCAACTGCCTCGCCTCCATCACCAGCGTCTGACACGGGCCTCGGCCGGCGGGCTCGGAGTCGGGCGAACCTGCATTGGGTAACAACAACAAAAAAACACCAACAAAACATCAACAACAACAACAGGGGTGTCTGTTAGTGCCGGGGTGTGTGTCAAAGGGGTCAACGACCCTGAGACAAGCACCTCAAACCACACGGAGACTGTTAAAACCCACAGGTAATGGCTTCCACAGACTGTTCCTACAGCATAAACAAGTCACTGCAAAAAAAGAGAAAAAAAACTAGAAAGAAAAGAATGAAAAAAAAACTGAAAAAAAGTTGAAAAAAGGAATTAATCATTATTTATCTTGACGAGCGATTAATCAGGAAATTCTCCACTTTGAATCAACAGTTATTTTCTTAACCCATAGGACAAGGATAGTCTTGAAGTATCTGGTCATTTTTTCATTTTGTTGTTGTTTTTTGGAGGTTTTTTTAATTTTTTTTGTTTTAATACTTTTTTGTTTTTTTTATTTTTTTGAGTCATTTTTTCAGTCATGGAAAAGAAATCATCCTGCAAATGGATTAGGATCGACACGAAAGGGATCACGGCTTAAAGAGAGCAGGTGTAAAAGAAATCGTGAATTGTGGCAATGATGTAAGGAAAGCTGGTATAAAAAAAAAGGAAACAAAAAAAATCTCCCATTTGAACAACATTAAATTCATGGTTCATAATGTTGTATAATAAACCCGAAAATAAAGTCATTTTTCATGACAGCATAGCTCTGTTGATAAAAGTAATAAGAACTGGAGTCATACTTTTCATGCTTATAAAAATGAATAGTACTTAGATTGACACTCAAAAAAAAAGAAAAAGAAAAAAAAAGGAACAAAAGATGTATTCTGAAATTAAAGGCTTCATTTAGGGAAAACAAGGACTGTTGTTTATTTTTGTTTGTTTGTTTTATGTTTTTGTTTGTTTGTTCGTTTGTTATTTTTTTCAGTTAAAACCCAGACAAGGCAAAGCAGATACAAGTGTAATGTGTGTGACTGTACATCACTTAATGAATTTACCGATTTCATTAAAGTTTCTATCTGACATTTAATCTCAGGTCATGAATAGTTGCTCTATTAGGAGGAAATAAAACAAAATAATATTAATAAAAAATTCACCATCGTCTTCAAGCCGGAGTCGGGAGCCACTTCACCACGTCTGCTTTCGGGAGGTCAGACAGCAGGTTTGTGAAAGAAAAATGAGTTAGTTGTGTTTAATCACACCTTCGTGCAGAAGATCTGGACTCCACCCCTTCCTGTCAATATATTATTCCTGTTTGATGGGATGGTGAGGCAGTTCCTGGCTGGTTCTCACCGTCGGTTCTCTAAGAGGTCTCTGAATGAGAGAAAATTTGGTGTGGGATGGCAGGGATGTGGCTTGGTAACATCCAGGACCCACCCCCCTTCGTGGTGTGTCCGTGGAACGTCCTCTATCTGCTTTGATAGAACTTTTATTTTGAAATGTGTTTTTACTTGAATTGAACCCATAGAGCTCCATTACTCTCTTTGATGTACATACATCAGTGCTGGTGAGAATGACATTTTTCTAAATTCCCTTAGAATTAACATGTAAGCAGAGAGGTTCAAAGTGTCAGAAAATCAGTAAAGGTGAATGGAACCAGGCGTCTGCCTCTAAAATCTCCTTGCAGAAAGTTCCTCAATCAGATGGTTCTGGTTGCGCCGCCTGACACCTGAGACGTTGTTCTACCAGAGTTCTGAGAAGGTTTTGGGTCCTAAAACTCATGGTGGAGAGATACATGCAGGGTGTTGTGAGATAAAATTGTTCCCAAAGAAAAGAGATTTAGTTAAAAATCATTATTTTACATCATCAACATCCATATAAACACTCAGAGGCACGTGGAGCTTCACTGTGGGCCGAGAATTAAAGGCTGGATTTGTTTTGGAGATGTTTGGTTCCATTCACCTCCACTATATTAGTGTTGGAGATGTCTGGTTCCATTCACCTCCACTATATTAGTGTTGGAGACATCTGGTTCCATTCACCCAGAGGCGCATCTTGTCAGCAAGCAGGTCAGGCAGCTGCTTGGGATACTCTAGCCACTAGATGGTGAACGAGAGCTGACACTTTAAACTACAGTAAAAAACTGGGGCCCCCAATGAATTTTTGCTGGGGGCCCCAACAGACCCTAGGATCGCCTCTGCATTCACCTCCACTATATTAGGGTTGGAGATGTCCGGTTCCATTTTTCTCCACTATATTTGTGTTGGAGACGTCTGGTTCCATTCACCAACACTGGAAAGAAATCAGAGTCTCTACACTCAACCGACTCACAACAAACACACTCTGAACGACTTTGTTTACATCTACTCTGATCTATTGGAGGACTTTTGAAAAGAACAGTGTGGGTCTATTTTCAGAACTGTCACAAAATAAATGGTTGGGAGGTCAAAATAAAATGGCCTGTTAAAAAATATAGTTTTTTTAATTGTTTTCTTACTGACCAGTGCTTGATTTGCTTAAAGGAGCCATCCCTGGTATATACATTTATAACAATTTAATTGGTCCATAAATAAAAGTGGAATTGGTCCTAACTCTTCAAATTAAACTTAATGCAAATCTGGAGCCTCGCCATTCAAACAACACAAATCCTAAACTCAACCTTGCTTGAGTTTACTGCTGATGTTGTTGCCTCAGTGGAACTGTTCGACCAGCGCTTCACTCATCACCATGCGGGGGTCCAGTGGTCCCAGTAGCGGCCTGGTGGGATGCAGAGGGCGGTCCAGAGGAAGGAAGTAGCTCCGGCGTGACATTCCTCCTGTTTTTCATGCTTTTTTATTTGTTTTATCAGATGTTCTACGATGAGATGTTTTGATTCAAGGACATTAACCACAATGGCACACTCCCTGTCAAAACACACACACACACAAACAAACACACACACACACTCAAACACAAGGTCCAAACATCCACATACATGCACATAACCAACTACCTCCACCACCTGTGAATAAGGCAAGGTCAAGTGTGGATGCTTTGTCTGTGGACCACAGTGCTATCAGCCTCCTCTCTGAATGTTTCCATGGAACGGCGGACGCTGTAACTAAAGCGGACTTTACTGGAGAAAAATCAGTACTAAGTGCTGTAGTTCTGTCTCGATTTTATTTACATTTGTTCCATTTTTGTGGACAGAAGTGTCTTCTTCTTATTTGCCAGTTGTGTTTGAACCAGTCCAGTGCCACCTTATTAAACACTGGGACTTCTTTTATTATTATTGTTATTATTATTATTATTATTATTATTATTAAAAAAAATAATAATAATATCATTATTATTATTACTGCTAGTATTATTTTTATTTTTACTTCACAGCCATCATTTCCGTTCTTCACGGTCACCTGTACGTAAGTACTCACACGGCTCATGACTTTGAGTGCAGTGATTTGCCGTTAGAACCATGCCCATAGTTAAAATGCATCTAGATGGAGACACCCTTCACCTCCCGCAGATCAATAATTAATAAATAGATAACCAATCAGTCGCAGATTCTCAGACTCGGCCACACACACGTGAACGCAGCCGTCTCAGGCTGTGGAAGATGAATGGATAGTTACAGCCGCTTTCAAGGTTCGCCAAGGGTCGACTCTGACTGCAGTATTAGAGATGATTATTAATATTATCGCCGAAGCTACAGCCTGTATGTTTTTGAGGTCGAATTGCTTTGTTAACTGCTGACATTTTGGGCCAAAGCAGAGTTTGTTTCTTCATTTTTTTATCTTGTGTGTGTGTGTTGTGTGTGTGTGTGTGTGCGTGTGCAGCTGGGTGCTTGGAAGTTTTGGTGCCCCTGGTCAAATGACACATTTTGCTGATTTTTTAAAAATAAACTTGGGGAAAAAAAAAAAACCTATCCATAAACCACAACTATGGCACATTTTGCATTTTGTGTTTTATTTTTTCAAGAGTGTTTTATTTTCACATCAAAAACCTGTCCTTTGATCAGAGGTGTTCAAAAGTACACATGTATGCAGGGTTTCGTTCCAAAATGCATTCAACGCAGTTTCATGATCCTGTTTTGTTAGATGTTGTCGGGAGTGAGCTTTACACATGTCAATGTCATATTATAATTAAAACAACCTTTATTATAGAAATAAAAGTGTTTTCCATGAAACATCAGCTGTTTTTTTTTTCAATAAACTTGTTACATTGAAAAGTATTAGAAATTGAACCACATTTGATATAAATACCTCATCAGCTCCACCAGTCTGTTGATCAGTCCCACTGTCAGAAACAGGAGCTCTGTGTAGTTTCAGCTGCAGACTGTGGTCCGTCTGTTCACCCCTTTACCGGACCACCAGGACCACCTGGGAGCAGATATTATTCTCAGTATAAGAGAGACACTGAGATGGTAGGGACACAGACATGACAGACTGTGTGTGTTTGTGTGTGTGTGTGTGTGTGTGTGTGTGTGTGTGTGTGCCCGTCTGTATATATTAACTCCACACAGCACCTGTACGGTCATTGGAGCTGATAAAACTGACACTGGGTGCAGTAAGACGTGTGAGAAAGTTTGTACACCCCTGGCGCACAGCGTATTTTTTTTTTCAAATGAGATAAAATTAGATAAAAACCTTCTAGAGAGAACACAGTTAAACCATGATGTTTTTTCCCTTCAGATTCTGGTGCAAAATTAATGTTTAACACACTGGGAAAAAAACAACCCTCAAATATAAAATATGCCAAGTGTGTTGTATTTTTCCCAGTGTTTTAAAGACAGTAAATGAAAAGCAATTGTGTATTAAAGTGTGTTCTCTGGAGGGGATGTGTGTCTTATATTCTCTTCAACTAAACATTTCTTTTTTGCACACGAGAGCATAGATAAACCACAAAAGATCAACTTCTGTGACAAAAAAGCCCAAACATACAGATTGTAGCTTTGACCTTGTGTACAGAGGGAAATCCACTGGCTTTAGTTCAGGCACACATCCACTTGTTCACTCATGAGCTCTGTCCAAGGATGCATTTTAGGATTCCTGTTGCATTTTGTGGGATTTGGTTTGATACTGCCCCTCCCCCAACCAACCCCTCCCAGTTACATTATTATTATTATTATTATTATTACTATTATTATTATTATTATTATTATTATTATACCATTGTTATAATGGCCATTATATTTAATTTTCCTCATCCTAGCTTTTGATAGACAAAAGGGAGTATTGCAGCCAAGACTGCCTTGTATAAAACGTTTGCACTGAAATGCCTGGTCTCTGGTTGCTGTAAAGTCCATCCAAGAAGGATGCTCTGTTTATATTGTAAACTATTTCATATGAAATAAAAATGACAAGTCCATGAAATGTCTTCCCTTAACATTATGGATTTTAGAACAGCGTCAGACAACATTGTTTCTAAATGGTGACAGTGTACAGTGTCATGCTGTTAAATGAAGTTGATCTGCCATGCTTAGTATAATAACTTCAAAAAGAAAATCGAAAGATACGAGGGATCTTTTGAAATGTCTATAATATTTGAAGACAAAAAAGTCCCTATTTGTGTAGTAATGGTGTTTAATTGTTGTTGTAGTGTATGTGATATACCCAGTTGGGAGATTGTGTTACTTTTTAAGACAATAAAATAACATGTTTGGTTATATGTTTTAAATGTGGCATATCATTTGTAACATTTTTCTTAAAAAAATTAATGATTTAGTGAAAAAAATCTCAACTCAAAACTGGGGAAAGTAAGATAGAAAACCTTTTAGGCCAAAAAGTCAACCAGTGGAATCAGTAAAATAAATTTCTTAATATAAGCAAAATAAGTGTTTTTTTTTAAGCAGAAATGAAAATTACAATATTACAATTCTACAATTTTCCAGTGTACACTACATATTTTATTTCTTATTTCAGTTCATTTTAATCAGTTAATAAGGGTGGTGGTGACCTAGTGGGTAGGATACTGGCCTTTGGACGAAGAGGTCTAGGGTTCTAATCCTACCTTCAGCGCTACCCCACTGGGTTGCTGAGCAAGACCCTTAAACCCAAGTTGCTCCAAGCAAAGTGCTCCCTGTGGTTAGAGAATCGAAGTCACTTTGGACAATAGAGTCTGCTATATAATTGGAATATTAGCCAACTGGCAGATTCATTTTTATTTCTATAAGCAATACATTTCCTCTAGTTTTTGTGCTTTGTAAGATTTGAGTTTCTTACAGTGTAAAACAATTACAAAGGAATCCTCTTTTTTGAAGCCATCAGACATTTCTGTCCATATAAAAGTATCTTCAATGTAATAATTATTGATTACATTACATTTATATCAAGATGCTCAGGGAGTTACAAATCCCCACTGAAATCTGAATTATGTTCTGGGGATCATATTTAAGAATCGTCATCCAGTTCTGGTCTTCAGAAAGGTCGGGAAATTTGGGTCAAACTTCACTTGGATCTGGACTGCAAAAAGTTTCAGAGCTGTAGTTCCAGCAGCACAAATTCAGCAGTGGTCCTGACATTCTTTGTAGCCAGTTGTACCTGGTGCCCACCATTTCTCCCATCCCAAGTCTACCAGACCATTTCACAAATTATATAACACACTGTTGAAAATTGGAAGGTTTTAGAAACTTCTTAAATGTCTTGATTGTTTGGTTGAATTCATTTTGAATTCATGGGTCTCCACAACTATCTTCACTGCCTGGGACTGAACTTCAACAGGATTCACTGACAGATGTACACTCAGATTACTGTTTAATTGTGTTTTTTCAGGTGTATCAGACCTTAAAAGGACAAGGAATTGTCTCTTAATCAGATCCAAAGGGACACAAAACTAGATTAAAAAAAACTAAAGAGAAACTACCAAGGAGTGGAGTAATGAATATGCTTCCTTCTGTCCTTCATCTTGAATATGTTACAAAACCCTTTCTATTCTAGGCTTCTCTTTGACTGATTATTGATCCATTTGATGGTTTTCAATCAGAATCAAAAGATATTCTACTGGTGGTTTTCTACAGATTAACAATTAAGTAAATTCCCATTAGAAATGAAAAAATAATTTTAATCCTAAAGTTTCTAATGTTTTAGTTCTGATGAAGTTCTAATGATTTTTTTTTGTTTTGTACAGTTTATGCATTTTGAATAAATTGAAACTCTATCTCTATCAAAACCTAACAATCCTTTGTCAAAATGGCACTCTAATGATGATAATGACTCTAAATGATACCCACCTGCATCATATGAATACACTTTCAAATCAGCAGCAACACATTTGTCTACTTTATGTTAACACTGCAGGCTTTTGTTTGCACTGTTTTTATTCAGTTCCACAGAAGGCACTTTTTCACAACACCCAAAAATGAAAAACTAAATACTGTACATTACAGTCCTGTCCTTTACAGTATAGTAAATTCAGTTAGAGCAAAACTAAAACAAACAATACACTACTGTAAATACAGACAAAAACAATTTTGCGTAAGTGGACTTATGGATCCTTCCGTCTGTTGGGGTCTGGCCACAGGATCTCATCATCATGTCCTCTCTCGCTAAGCATCGGGGAAAATATTCCCTTGTGTGCCGAATCCATCCATGGATTTATATTAACTCAATGTCTCCACAGGCCTGTTCCATTGCCTGCAGAAGAGGCATTCGAGCATGTGGTTGGCGATCATATACACACCATCTCCAAGTAGAAAAAAATTATGCTATAGGGTTGAAAAATGGCGAGTAAGTGGGCAAATACACAACTTCAAATTGATCATAGTTGGTGAACCAGTTCCGGACAATAGCAGCCCGATGGAAACTGACATTATCCCAGACAACAACAAACCTGAGCTGGTCTGGTCTGTCCTGTACAACTGCGTAATGAAGTGCATCTAAAATTTGATTATGTGTTGCGCATTATATGGACCCAGTTTGGAATGATGGTGCAGTAGCCCTTATGGCTTATGGTGGCACACAATGTGATATATCCCTTCGGACTGCCCAGGGACATGCACGATTGCCCTTTGGCCAATTATATTACATCCCCGTCGTCTACTTTTGCTAAGGTTAAATCCAGCCTCATCAATGTAAATAAATTCATGAGGTTGAAAAAAAATATTCTGTATTGTAAGTTTAAAGGACTGTAACAATTACCTGTACATATTCATGTCAAAGTCCTTTGACCCTGGCACTGTTCCTCTCAAATGGGACCCTGTACATTTGCTTCATGGTCATGTTGTGCTTTACCAAGATGCGTCTGATAGTGGTAATGCTTACACGAGTCATGTTGTTGAATACCTGCCTATCTTCAAGTATTTGTTGCTGTAGCTGGTGGAGACGGTTGCATTGCTTGCTCTGACTAGGTTCACAATGGCAAGTTCCTGCTGCTGGGTGAACCGGCATTGGCGTACACCCCCAGTAGGTCTTCTAGCCATTCTATAGAAAAATGCAACCACAAATAGTCATTAGTTTGCTTATTTTTTACAATACTGTATATACTGGATTTTACTGTGTATACCATACACAGTACTGAAACCTCTCAACATGTTATCACCGCATGTTTCTAGAAACTACTACTTCTGTTCAAAAAGCAGCATTAGCCACCCTGAAATACAGTACGTGATATGTCAATGTGATATGTTAGAGTACTGTAAATACTCTAGATACAGTCTAATTAGGGTAGAGAGTTGATGACATACCTGTTTTCCAGTCAGAATGTCATTATTATGGATAAAAATGTGAAACATCTTAGATTAGGGTGGACTCTCTGCCCAGCATCCCTCATAGTCAGGCCATGGTTTATGACATGGTCCACCAAAGTTGCTCTGATGTCATCTGAAATAATGGTCCTTGCATGGCCTCTTTGACCACGTCCTCCTCTCTCTCTCTGTCTTCCTCTTCTTCTACCTCTGCCTCTAGCTCTCCCTGCTTCCAAGTTCTCAAAATGGCTTAAGTGAGGTCTTTTTATAGCTGGCTGATTGGTGTTCCGTTTTGTAAGTAAGTATTTTCAGGTGTGTGTATAAGTATTTTCAATTACCCAATGTATTTTGTATTTTGAATAGATGTGTTTTCCCAATGGTGCCCTGAGATTTCATTTTTGAACAAAGTGTCTTATGTATGAAAAAGTGTGTGTTGTGTGCAGGAGCAAATGTTAAATAAAGACAGCACTTTTGTTTAAGGTATGGTTACACTTTGTTTAAGGTATAGTAACAACTACTTCAAGTTATGTTACTTTGGTTTAAGCATGTGTCTATAGTGTTCAAGCAATGGGAAAAACTATAAAACATTTAATTCATTCAGTTGCTAGCATATTTCACTGAATCACTGCATAGTTACACCAATTACAAACATATTTTACTCTGAAACTGTCACGTTTAACTCAGTTACTAGGATACATTCAGCTACTGGCACATTTACATTTACAGATCATTCACATGGGTGATGACCATGTACCTCAGTAACAAACATATTTCATTGAATCACAATTATTCAGCTACTGGCACATTTACCACAGTTACCGACATTTTTCACTCAGTATCTGGGTGAAAGTTACTACCATATATCACTCAGACATTAGCATATGTACTAAGCAACTGTAATAAGCACATTTCAATTAATCACTGTCACATTTACCTCAGTGACTAGCATATTTCAATGAATGACTGCACAGTTACCACAGTTACCAATATATTTCATTTAGACACTCTCACATCTACCTCTGTTTATGTATATATCATTCAGCCTCTGGCATAAACAGATACCAGCATATTTCACTTTCCTACTGTCACATTTACCACAGTTACTGGTACATTTCACTGAATCAGTGCAGTTACCTTAGCTTCTAGCATATGACACTCAGACACTGGCATGTTACTAGCATATTTCATTTGGTTATTGTTACATTTACTTCAGTTCCTTGAATCACTGCATTGTTACCCCTGTTACTAACCAGCACGTTTACCTTAGTTACTAAGATATTGCCACATGTATGACTATTACTGGCAATTTTAAAAAGTGGCTTGAGTTCAGCATAACAACAACAATAATAATTTAAAAATATAACAATAAAAACTATAATAAAAATAACAGCAGCAGCAACAACAACAACAATAAAGAAAATAATAATAATAATCATCATCATCATAATAAAATAATAATAATAATAATCATCATCATCATCAACATCATCATCATAATATTCAGGTTTTTCTCTTCATTAAAGTGTAATGCTGCCCTCTAGTGGTAAGACTGAATAACACTGATATTATAATTATTTATTTTTTCTAGCTTCAGCTCTTCACTTTTTTTTTTATAGAAAATCAGACATTTATCTCAATCCTACATAAAGATCTCAGAACATGGTGACTTGGTTAGCTGTTAAAACTTGTCACAGAACATTAAGTACATAATGAAAGAATTAATAGACGAACAAACAATTAAATGTGTAGACAAATGGATAGGGTTGCATGATATATTGTCTGCAACACATTATTGCGATATCCATCTCTATAAAATTGAAATCAGAAAAAAAGCTGCAATAAGTAAATTAGCCTCTAACCAATCACAGTGTTTCAGATGGGGTGACCAAGCTCCAGGTGCATGAGTGGGCGGGACCAAATTCTTGTAGCCAGAATAAGGAGTAACATTTAAATATTTTGTTTTTGTGGCATCACAAAAGCTAGGACTTTTATATCTTATTTTCCATATAATGGATGTGGGTGTAAACGCAACACTTTAAACAATATTTACAAAATTTAAGCCTTTTTAATTCCAGAAAAATATGATACTGGCCCTTTAATTTTGCAAAGAGTTTCAGAATTGCATTGTGTTATAGTATTGTGCAGTTCTATGAACAGATATATCATCTTAAAAAGTGTGCATCAATACATAAATGAGGATTAATGATATTTTTGGAAATTGTAATTTATAGTGCTATAGTAAGTTTTTTTTTATTTTAGTACATATGTTACTCTAAGTTTACTTTACTTTAATTTTATATTATTATATTTACTATATTGCTGAGTGAATTGTGTTCTCTTGTCGATCAAATTTCATTGCAATGTTGTCCCTGTGCTAACTTGCATATGACAAATAAAGCTGAAAATGTTAACTTGAGCTGCAGTCTATGCTACTCCGGGCCGCTGGGGGAGGTAGGGAACTCGACTCTTAGAGAAAAGAGAGCGAGAGAGAGAAGTGGATTATCGAAGTTACTCCCCGAGTTTGTAGTTTATAAAGTTTTAATCCTATATTTTTTCCTATTTTTATTGTATAAAATCGCTTTATAACAGCCGTTCAGGGATTCGGGATGAAAAGCATGGCTTAACCTCAATGTCCGCGTGTTTAAGACGGAGAAACTTGGACAGTAAGTTTAAAGTCTCGATCAAAACCCTTTAAAACTCAAACAGCAGATTTATTTCAGAATTACATCAAATTTACCTCAGATTTCCCTCAGGTCAGGAATAACTTCAGGGTTCGAGTTTATGAGCCTTTAATGTTGGATTAGAGAGGTTATTTTGGTTTAGCTCAGTGTTGTCCTTTAGACCTAAAACGGGAAATAACGTTTCTCATGATCCCGTGTTTCTGCTGCTGCTATTGTTTATGTTGTCCTTTTTGTAGTTGCTGCTCCTCATGTTAAACTTCCTTAATCCCTTTCCGTCCGTGTATGTTTCTTGTAAAAGTATTGTTTATTGTTTATATTCACTCGTTTTATTGTGATAATGGAACATACGGTGTAAAAATCAAGCAGTTTATTTCTCTATCTCTTTGTTTCTGTTTATCTCTCTATCTAATCGAGGGGACCAATAGAAAGTGATCATCACTAGACTGTTGGGTTTGATGATCCTGGATGATCCTGGTGGGGAGTTACTTTATAATTTTATTAGTTATGTATTTTTCAATTAATTTCATGTAAACATAAATACATTTTCATAAAAACATAAATACGCTGGTCTGATTTTGTAAAACCTTATCTTACATTTCTATTAAAATTATTGTGTAATTTTAGATTATATGCATTTCATTGTTGAAATAAACATGCCTGTTACCTAAAAAATATAGCACTGATTTTAATTTTTTTATTAATTTGTTGATTTATTTGGCCAGTACTGATCATGACCGCTAAACGGACGGGTTTGGTGTTCCTGGTAGGGATGCACAATCAAAATTGATTGATATTTTCTTTAATGTTTTATGTTGTTGTGGTGGTGTTGCTGTTGTTGGTTGAAGTTCTCTGCTGGCTGTGGCTGACCATCAGTGATGTTCTGCTTCAACATCCAGGACCAAAAGAGAATAACATAAAATAGTTCCAAACTGCAGCCATTCTGTCTGTCTGAAGAAAGGGGCTGCATGATATATATTAATCTATTGAATATCACTGAACACCTTTTAATTTTCACCCCACATCGGTCACAGTAATATAGCAACATGCAGCAATATGCAAATTGCTTCTAAGCAATTACAGTGTTTCTGACAGGGTGACTAATCACAGCTCCAGGTGAGTTACTGGGTGTTGTGAGTTATCGAGGTCTTATGAAACCCAACATATGTGTAATTTTTACCTGTTAAAAGTGTTAGAGGATTGGTCTGTAAATGGGTGGAGCTGGGAAGTGCTGTTGCCAGAATAAGGAGAGCTATTTAAATATGTTGGTTTTGTAGCATCACAAAACTGTGATTTGAAATCTCTTTTGTAGGACAGTTTTCAATGTTTTTGATTTGTATGTAATGTTAGATTAGAGATGTTATTTCATTGCAGGCTTAGTGTTGTCCTTTAGACCCATAACACAAATACCTTCTCATAAAACCTATTTATTATTCCTGTGTGCTTCTTTCTGCTGTTGTAGTTGCTTGTTACATTCAACCACAGGAAACAAGTTTCCTTATACCTTTCTAAGAGAAAATATAAAAAAATATATTGGAGCTCAGCTGAGACCAGGTGGAATCATGTGAGCAATATATTGTTGCCTCTTTTATAAGACAGACTGTTTGGGTGGAGGTAGCTCAGTGGGTAGGACACTTGCTTCTGGACCATGAGGCCATTGTAGTTGGGGAATGGAAGTTGCTTTGGATAAAGGCGTCTGCTCAATGCCGTAAATGTTTGGAAATGTGGTTTCAATGACACACTAGTGTGCAAAAATATTTCATCCATTTCTTTATGTTTTGCTTTGGGTCACAATTACTATTTGCTGCCTGTCAGACTGTTTTATCTTCATCACACTGAGGAGATTAAATGAAAGAAATGTGAACAAATGGTTTCTGGCAGGCTGCAAATTGTGTAAAGACACAAGGAACCTAGGAGCCACTCAGCATTCAGCACCACCAGTATACTGATCAACGCCCCATCATCTGGAACAATCTGCTCCTGGTTCTTCACTGGTTCAGGACTTCAGTTAGACGCTCTTTGTTCTGCTT
>JBBKCR010000141.1:129326-147563 GCA_037577295.1 Ladigesia roloffi
CACACACACACACACACACACACACACACACACACACACACACACACACACACACACACACACACACACACACTCCAACTTCTTCAAGTCTGGCCCTATTATGGCCCCTCAAAGGCTATTTACTCAGTAACACAAATATATGTGTGAGCAGAGAATTGGCTTTAGCGTCGACGGGGAGTGTGTCGTTATTCGTTGAGGGCCGGCCGGCATTTTTACACACACACACACACGCACACACACACACACACACTCACTTCAGACAGTCCGGACCAAGTGTGTGTCAGCAAATGAAAGCGAAAAATAAATGAAAATGAAATATCTGTGAGCAGTAGTGAGAGATTAAAAAAATCTTTCTTCAGGGATGTGCCGTAATACACATTTTACTGTGTGCTTATTATATTTAAATATATAAATATATATTTCTTTTTTTTATTATTATATTTTCTTATATCTGGTTAAAAATTCACTTTCTAATTTCCTTTAATTTTTTTTCTTTTTCTCCACTACAATTAAATCGGGTGGAAATGCAGGACCCCCAATCGGCTCAGCCGTATAAAATAATAGCGCGAAAGGCTGGAATTTAAAGCCTTACCTCCGGGCGAAACTCACACTCGCACACGCTGAATGAAAGTGTAAAATGTTTTTTAATGTATATTTAACAACAAATACCCCCGTGACTATTGATGTGCCGTCTCCGAAGGATTAATCTGTCTTCAATTTCTGAGGGCATGCTGTTGTGAAACCACTCTGTATTCCCTCTTCTCTTTCTTTCTTCCACTACATCTCTCTCCCTCTCCCTCTCTCTCTCCCTCTCTCTCTCTCTCTCGCCCCTATTCTCTGACTTTCCTTCTCTCTTTAAACATTTATTCTCTGCCTGCGCCTTAAAGGCCCTTTCGTGCTTTTTGCTGTTGGTTTTTACGGCTCTTAAACTCCAGAGTTGCCATTTATCATTCATAGATCCGAGCAGGCAGGGCCAGACGGAGACGGGCCTCGCGTCATGTCTAATTGTCGTCAGAGCGAGCGTCGTTCCCTTGATGTCGCCTTTCTTGGGGACACAGGGAGTCTCAGAGGCCCCGTGCGGGGTAAACTGGAGCATTTATGCGAAGAGCAAACACTCTCTCTCTCTCTCTCTCTCTCTCTCTCTCTCTCTCTCGCTCTCTCTCTTTCTCCTGCGACTGCCTCTCGCACGCCCACTCATAGCAGCACAGCGGGATCACGGTGGCGCACTTACTGCGCTGCAGCGTCCGCCCAATAACATTTATAGGCAGCCGGAGCATGCGACCCGGCCAGTAACCCCGAACACTTATGTCTGTTGCACTCTGCGCCTCCGAAACCCCATCAGCGCTCGAGTGCCAGTCCCAGTGGCAGGCGAAAATGCGCAGCTTGGCATTTGTGCCGCGCTCGTTTGATCGTTTGACGAAGTCCGGCGTCGGTTGGGCAAATCCCCGGCGAGGACTTTAAAGGTGATGGCAGTGAGAGAAACCAGCGAGGGCACTGGAGAAGGGGTGGGGGTCCGTAGGGGCTAAACAGTGGGTCAGATATTTTGCGCATCGCAGCTACAGGCCTAACCGCAGAGCTCGGAGTCGGACGCTGCCAAGATTCCATTCCCAGAGTCCCTCGCCATGTCTCAACATCTGACAGTGGCCAAGTGTGCAGAGCTCAGACCGTTTTATTTTTCAGTGGTTAATAACACCATCTCCTAAAATGCCGGCCAAGGAAAGAGCTCCCTGGAAGTGGTGCTTATTTCTCCTCCCGGAGCAATACTGCTCTCACAAGATGGAAACTTCTTTCCCACGCTTCTAGCGCAGGCAGGAGAAAAAAGCCGAGGCCAGTTAGGGATATGTCAAGATTTACATCACTCCTCTTGCCCCCGAAGGCAATCGGTATATATATGCTAGCGCACGCATTTTTTAGTTGACACCACCCTGTTGATAAAGTATGCCTTCATTAATATTTAATCTGACGCAAGACGTGCGTCCTCTAAACTCCATTAACATAAAGCTCGGTAAATACTGATCCGCAGCCTCCCTAATGAATGTAATGCAAGATTGCTGTCACCTCCAAGGCTTCTTCAAAGACATGCTTAAATAAACATGAGTTTCCTTATTTTCTTTTTTATGTACATCATTGCTTCTCGCAAAACAAAGATTTTTTTTTTTCTGCAAGCATCAGATCTGACCATCAAACAATTTAACTAGAAATTAAACCAGAAATATTTCAAGGAAAACACAAAAAATAGAAAGAACATGAGAAAATAGCAGTTTCCCTGAATGAATTTTATTTCCCCTGACTGTCACCAGACATAAACGCCAGTGGGCTGCTGTGTGCGCCAAGGGAGGCTCAGTTAGAGTTCATATGTTTTGGAGATGTTTTTGTGAACTGGTCTTGGGGCTGATACATCACTGTCAAGTTCGCGATTTGAGGGGACTCACTGATAACCGAGTCCCAGCATCCTCCCTTTGTTTGTTAGAGAGTTTATGGAGTCGCCTCACTGTGCAGTTAATGGCTGCATGGCTGATTAAGAGCTGAGGAAGGGAAGGAGTGGTGGAGAGGATGATGCAGTGAGAGGTTCGATGGAAACCACCATTATCAGTCTTCAGATGTCGCTCCAGGGAAGCTTCCTTTCCCTGGCAAATCTCACCCTTCTCCTTACCCTCTGCCCTTCCCCTCCTCCCCCTCAGACTGAAGTTATTATGCAGAATCAATAAGTTTTTGTGTTTGTCTTTTTTCTCTCTTTGATATGGCCTCTAGGATGCTGCAGGCAAGGTGCTGGACCGCTGGACCATCATGTCCCGTGAAGAGGAGATCATTACCCTGCAGCAGTTCCTGCGCTTTGGTGAAACCAAATCCATTGTGGAGCTGATGGCGATCCAAGAGAAAGAAGGCCAGGCAGTCACGGTTCCCTCGTCGAAGACCGACTCCGGAATCAGGACTTTTATTGAAAGCAACAACCGTACCCGCAGTCCTGGACTCCTCACTCACTTGGAGAACAACAGCCCTTCCAGCATCCACCACTTTGAGAACATCCCCAACAGTTTGGCTTTCCTCCTGCCCTTCCAGTATATCAATCCGGTCTCGGCTCCCATGTTGGGTCTGCCTCCCAACGGGCTTGCTCTGGATCAAGCAGCGCTCAGGCTTCGAGAGCCAAACCATCCCAACCAGAGTGAGGCGGTGGAGAGCAGTGAGTCTGAAGTGTCTCTCTCGCCTTTCCGCAGTAGCCAGAGCCCGAGCCGAGGTGCTCTAGGATCTCTGCCTAATTCCATTGAGCCCAAAACAGAACCCAATGGATCATCGCCAATCACCCCCACCCCAGTGGCCCAGCAAGCCCAGCAACAGCAGTCACAGCAGCAACAGCAGCAGCAGTCGCAGGTCCAGCAGCAGCAGCAGACCAACTCCCTGAATGATCACCAGTCCCATCACCACTTTGTGAAGAGTGAGCAGTCAAAGAGCATGAGCCACTCTTCATTCTCCTCCAAGATGCACCGCATGCGCCGCATGGGAACACCATCCCGCAAAGGTCGCGTCTGCTGCAATGCTTGTGGTAAGACCTTCTACGACAAGGGCACGCTGAAGATCCACTACAATGCTGTACATCTGAAGATCAAGCACCGCTGCACCATTGAGGGCTGCAACATGGTCTTCAGCTCACTGCGGAGCCGCAATCGCCACAGCGCTAACCCCAACCCCCGCCTTCACATGCCCATGCTGAGGAACAACAGAGATAAGGACCTGATTCGCTCCAGCTCCGGCACCGCCACTCCTGTCATTTCTAGTGCTAAAAGCGGGTTTACCCTGACCAGTCCTGGGCGACCACCATTGGGTTTTGCCACCCCTCCTCTTGACTCCATGATGCAGAGTCCCCTGCAGAGTCCTCTGGTCTTCCCTTCCCTGAAGTCTGTCCAGCCAGTGCAGCCGGTGCCACCCTTTTACCGTACTTTGCTTTCTCCTGCTGACATGGTCAGTCCCCCAGTGTCCCTGCCCACTAGTCCAATCTTACCCACTACCACCAGTAGCACTTCCCTCATGGAGCATCAGCAACAGATCCTAGCTGCAACCTCCAACAACACCCACATGTCCGAAACAGATACTATGCCTCACCACCTCCCCACCAACCCTAGTGCCCCTGAACCAATCACCACTGACCCCACACCCAAAAAGAAGCCCCGCAAGTCGAGCATGCCTGTCAAGATCGAGAAAGAAGTGATTGACGTGGCAGACGATTACGAGGACAAAGATGACGATGACGAAGACAGCTGCCACCACCGTCATCCCTCATCCCACCTTCACAATAACATCAATGGTAATTGCAACAACAACAACAACAGCAGCAGTGGTCATCTGAGTGGGGGCAGCGGGCACCAGTCACCTTCGCAGGATGAGATGAGCCCCAGCCTGACGCTGAGAGGTATGCTGCGGCCGGATCAAGATGAGTGCCGTGGAGGCACCAGTGACGGAGGCACCAGTGAACTGCGATGCATGGACAGCTTCACCTCTGAGGACCAAGACCACGAACGTGACTTTGAGAATGAATCTGAGACATCC
Source organism: Ladigesia roloffi (assembly GCA_037577295.1). Taxonomy (NCBI): domain Eukaryota; kingdom Metazoa; phylum Chordata; class Actinopteri; order Characiformes; family Alestidae; genus Ladigesia; species Ladigesia roloffi. The sequence continues at coordinate 133,869 of JBBKCR010000141.1, forward strand.
GAATCCAAGATGTTTTACCGTGATGAGATGATGGACACAGAGGACCACCGCAATGCCTCAGGAAGCCTGGACAAAGAAAAGGAAGATGGAGAAGAAGAAGGTCATCTGAGGAAAGAGCTGGAGGACAAGAGACACTCCTCACCTTCTCCTCACCAGCCAGTGATCAAAATTAAAGAAGAACTCAATGACCCCACCTATGACATGTTCTGCATGGGCCAGTACGGCCTGTACAATGGTGGAATGGCTGCCGCGGCTGCAGCCGCTGCTAGCATGGCCGCCTTGCACGAGAGCTTCATCTCCTCTATGGGCTATGGCTCGAGCCCCCCCAAATTCCACTCGGGGTCCCCTGAGGGCGACATGTGCTCCAGTCCCGACCCCAAAATCTGCTACGTCTGCAAGAAGAGCTTCAAGAGCTCCTACAGTGTCAAACTGCACTACAAAAATGTACACCTGAAAGAGATGCATGTTTGTACTGTGGCCGGCTGCAATGCTGCTTTCCCTTCCCGACGAAGCAGAGACAGGTGAGATCTTCCCACCAACACATTAGACAGGACACAGATGTAGAGAGTGTGTGATTGCAAATGACTCCTATTTCACTGTAGCTCTCACTGGAGAGAACTAGATTAAGTTAAATGGGTATTTAATCTTTCTCTTAATTGCAATGGTGCACAAGCTTTTCAGGTAAGTTGCGGCAACATTATGAAAATATAAAAGTTAATCGCTCTCCATGAGGTCCCGAAATCTGTGACTGCAGAGCACTTATTACCCTGCTAATGATGTGGTAACTGCCATGGTATGTGTTGCCTGTCATGTTAACGTTCAGAGGCAGCGTGGTGTCAATGCAGGCCCAAAGATACAGACACTTATTTAATGCATCGATAGGCTGGTTACCTGCAGCCGCTCACCTGTCACACGCAGGTAGGCGCGCATTTATTAGCAGAGGCTGAAGCCTGTCAACCCCGCCGCATTCATTAACACATCAGGAGGTGTGGGCCGCTCCGCACAGATGTTAACACATTCGCTGCACGCAGACCTCAGAATATTCCGGCGCTGACGGGCAGGAAGACGGCCCTTAACTGGCGATGTCACAGGCCAGGTTCTCTGATTCTTAATCTGCCGAAAGTAAAGTCCCAAAACTGTCAGCCCTAAAACTAAGAAGGAAGGCCTTTACACACTGAACTCCAGCGCATTCATTACAACTTATTCACAGATTCACACCAAATTACACCCCCCTGTTTCATTTGCCCACATTTGCCCCTAATATCCTCGTCCATTGTTATTCGAATAGAAATAAGTAGAACGCCCAAGGAGTCTAAAACAGGACCGTGTGTAAAACATCCCCTAGACTACAACAGACAGTTTTTGTTGTTTCAGCGAGGTCTCTTCTGCCTGCCAGGGCTTTATTGCACTGTAAATGCGTTTGCATTCAGAACTCTGCGCTCCGTGAAACCAACACATCTCTCTTTATCTCCGGCGAAAGAGTGGAGTACATTCTCTTCATCGCACAGTTAAGCACTCTGGAGAGTGAAGAAAAAACACCCTAATTCATCTCATTCACTCCCGTGGAGAGGAGATAAGAACCTCCCTCATCTCGTCTTCTCCGGTGACAAGTGACAGTTTTATTTAGATAATAAAGATCGAGAGCTTGCGTGAGAATGTGTAAGTGTGTGCGCGTCCTCCTCCGCTTCACTGTAATTTGCAAACAAAAGCCTCTCTGAGGTGCGCGGCTGCGCTGCCTCTCCGTACGAGCATCCCGCCCTCCCTCTCCCCCTCGCTCCATCTCTCCGAAACAAGCTTTTATTAAGTTCCTGAGTGCAGTGGCATCTGTTCCCAGCCGTGTTCGTTCATTAGTACACTGTAAACAGCCACGGCGACTGTGGAGCACCGGGAAAGGCAGGTGGAGGGATGTTCGTACGTTTCTCGTGCCACAGAGGTGCAATCGTTCTCTCCTCTCTTGCAGCTGTGCCGACTGCAAAGGTGTGTGTGTGTGTGTGTGTGTGTGTGTGACAGGCAGCGTTATTGAAGGTGCTCTGAACGTGCTGTCTTTGACAAGGCCGCGGGGACCCGGTGCCCCGAGGCAGGAGCAGCCCTGCTGTCTCATTCGCAAATGAAGAGACATGCAAATAGGGCACACACCCTGACAGATGCACCCAAACACACACTAGTACACAAACACACACACACACGCACACACACACACACCGGCATGTGCATTCATGCATTAGCAAAGAGGTACGTGCACAAAGATCAGTAGGCATACAAATGTACATTTACAAATGGGGAAAACTACAGGGGATAGCTGACACCTCCACGCATCCGCATCAATGTGCGCTAATTTTCCAGAGGGGACACCGCGGTACGCTAGTCGATTCCAGAATTAGGACTTGCACAGCTCCGTTCTGTCAAATCCGGATCTGATTGCAGCGCTGATGCTTTGCATGTCTTTTGTTTTTAATCTGAAAATTGTTCAGTGCACTATGAAACGTTTGTTTTGACACAAATAGTCATGTTTCTTCACAAGAGTTTATCAAAGAAAAAAGACGCCGTTAATCAGAGAGCTTGCCGTTTCTTTTTACCCTGCACCAATCTGGAACAACCGACAAAGGCCTCGCTCTGGGAATGGAGCCTCAGGCCCTGCCTGTACTCCTCTGCGGTTGTCTCGGTGCTCATCAGGTCCAGAAGCATTTCAGTGTGTGCTTTTAACAATATTTTGTCGAAACATTATTTATAAACTGGCCCTCGTAGCGAGGGCAGCGGTGAACATGAAGCGGCATGCTGCAAAATTTCAAAAAGGCGAGGTGTCCTCAGACTTCTCTGTGTTTTGAGACCTTCTTTGTGAGGGCCGTGCTGTTTGTACTCGCATGTGCTGCTGCTGCAGCTTCCTAAAGTCCCTTCTGGAAACACTTAGCAGCCCAGAAATCCATTAGCACAAATAGAGGGGGAGATTCCTGCCAGAGGCACTGGGGGAGAAGGTAGTCTCTGCATGGTAGCTACTGTAATCAGCACGTACAGGCACACTCTTCTGAAAAAGAAATAGAGGCGATCGTTAAGTTATTCTGTGACTGATGCCTGAGACCGGAGTGCGTGATGATACACGTCCCCGTGCCAGAGCCCCCTCGTCTTCGCCCCGCGGCGAAAGGCCTGTCACAGCCGCACCGGGCTCGGAGCTGAGGTGCGTGTGACAGTCTGACTCCGGCACTCGGAACAGAAGTGTATAAAATCCCCTGGAAAACATAAGCGTTTTCACATATGTTCGGGAGAACAGAGCGGGCGGAGGACGAGCCACTGCTGTGAACACACAGAGCCTCGCTTTCCTTTTTTCCCCCTCTGGATGTGACCGTGTTGCCCTAAAAGCACACTCCATTGTTTCCATATTTTTTGGCGGTTAAATTCCTCATGGCATCTGGGAGGGATTATAAAGCTGCTGTTCCTGAGGACCGGGGGTATTAAAACACTAAAAGGTATCGGAGGACAGCCAGAGGAATCCGGGGGTCCATCTGTCCAAGTCCACACGTACACATCGGCATGGCAAGCGGCGCTGCGCGGTGCGTGCCTCAGCGGGCGCGAACTCGGATGCCAGCCAGTCACCACCGCGGACCGGCCAGTTGAACTCTGGTTCTCCTGATCTGACCGACGTTATGTTTGCATTCGCTACTTTGTAAGCAGGATGCAATAACAATAAATAACCAATCTTGAGTGCAACACCTAAATAATGTACAGCACAAGCGTAGCTCGTCATGAACGAGGCGCTAATTCACACACGACCCCCGAACAGGAAGACTTCTGCTCTTGTTAACTCCTGACAGTGCTGCGGCTCCTGCCGTGCAAATTGGTGTCGCCTTAATTTTTTGTAAAATTACATCATTTGTGCATTCCAGGATCTATTATTGTCTCGGGTTCCGCAAAATTGTTCTGCGCGTGTGGTGTGTGGAAAAAGGCAGCGGGATCCAGATCTCCTGGGAGGCTCACAGGTATTTTGCGACGCGTGAGTGTGCAGAACGAGAGTAACGCGACACCGCCGCACATCCTGCGCCGCCGCTCCGGCACGGACTCCGCGGCCTCCCGCCGCTCGGAGCTGAATGATTGCATATTTATGGTGCAGGGTGAGGATCCGCCGCGGAGGAGCAGCGTGATTAACTGCTGGAAACACGAGCATTCCAGTAATCATGCCTGTTATTATCCTCGTTAATCATGTTTCCTAAAAAACAAAGACACTTATTTTTGATTCATGTATTTATTTACTTATCCTGAGTTTTTATTTTTTTTTATTGGAGGAGCGGGGGGTTTATTCACTCCCACCTCTCTCCTTGCCATTTGTCCTGGTTGTCGCTGGTGACCCCGAGTGCCTACCTGCTCCAGATCCCTGCGGCTCGCTAATGCGCCTCCTCGCCAGCGCCAGCCACAGACGGGGAGAGTGAAGGTTAATTATATCTGAGGCCCCCCCTCCCAAACCCCTCACCCGCGGGGTGTAGCCAGCTGCAATGCAAACTCACAGCAGCCACCGCTTCAGAGGGGCTGACCATCAAACACCCTGTCGTCCTCCGAACGCTTTTGCTTTTGCCGGAGCAGGAAAAAAAAATGAATCTGACGAAAGATCTGTTATCGGTGCGCTAAAGCTGCACACGTTAACCTGCAGCAATCAGCTTCTCGCGCATCAAAGAGTCCTGCATTCTTTAAAGCACCAAAACACAAGAAAAACTCACTTTACTCTCACTTTCCATCCAGGGCAGTGTAGAAAGGCCGTGACTGTGATCCATGAATTCCGCATTTATAATAATAATTGGCGCAAACAACCCGTTTTGAATGAACTGTTTTTATGATGTCACAGAAACTGTATATCGTCGCAGTCAGCCCGAAACCTCATATTTCTAAAATGTTTATTTTTTAGGAAACAAAAAAAACTGTATGTTCTAAAAAAATGTATACTGTGTCATCAAAATCGATATATTTTTAACACTTTCCATTGGTTAATAATTTCTCGATTTTACAGACGCCCGTGGAGACTGACCAATTGTATTGATTTATGGAAAAAAAAAACAACAAAGAACAAAAGTTATGGAGTTATGAGGTTTCTGCCAGACAGCGACGCTATGTAAAAATTAATTAACGCTTTATTAGAATAACCCCTTATTCCCATTAAATTCTGAATAAGGCACCAAAAGGGACAGCCAGTCATTTGCATATCGGTTCAAATCTAATAGGAGCGTTTTTGCTATATAAACACAAAAGGCAAATGTCAACAGAAAAATAAAACAATGAATTTATATTCTCATAGAAAAAAGGTCATTTAAGTAAATAATGATTTAACAATTTTAGTCATCATTAAATCAATCTTCTCGACCCGAAAGTGCTTCAAACACCTGGCAGGTGAAAGTGGGCGTGGCCTGATTGATAGATCGCAATCACTCGTATTCAAGAGGACCGAACTTTGAGAGTTTGTGTGCAGTTTTAGCGCGTGGAGCTCAGAGGCCCATTCTTGGTGGCGATGGAGCTCAGAAGGTGATAAATGATGCCCAGCCTCCTCAGCCCACTGCAGCACATCTTCTAATGTTCACGCCGATCCGGCATCACAGAGGCTGGGACACGGAAAACAAGAGGAGAAAACAAAGCAGCTCCTCCTCGCCGGGTTAACGCCACGCTCCGTGCTTCCTTCCCCCTTTTCCTCGACTTGGCATTACGAGTCATTTAGCGGCGGGGCCGTCGCCAGCTAAAGATGATTAACGTTCCCGGGACAAGACGCATTAGGAGCCACACTCCTCCTCCTCCGCCTCCTCTGCAGACTCCGAATGGCCTCTCCGGAGACGCCGCCTCCAGCTTTCGGGCAGAGATGAGCCTGTCAATTTGGTTTGGCTGCCACATTAGAGGCTGGGGGTGCAGATGAGGTTGGTGGGGAGAGGAGTGAGGGATGGAGGAGAGGAGGCGGTCGTGGCCTGGAACAGAGTCGTAGGGAGACGGAAATGAGGCAGAAAGGCTAACGCTGATAGATGAAGGGATAACTGCTCTGGCGTGGCAGGCTAGACCCTAAAACACTAAAATTCGGACTTTCCAGCGGACGGGCTGCGAGGAAGCCCCTGCAAAAAGAGCCACCGGGACCCTCGGCCTCTCCGAACAACCCCCAATCCGCACACACACACACACACACACACACACACACACACACAGAGGTCCTCTGCTAATCCTTCACGGCCCTTTTCCTCGGCGTGTGATGAAGTGTGTCTGGACTTAGTTAACATTACATTAAACACTTTAACGTTAGAATAAAAACAAACAAACAGGAAAACAGTTCGAGGGGTTTTCTTGTTTCTTGATGTTCGTTGATATTTTGTGAGAACACAGATTCGGTTCCAGATTCCTCCTCGGTTGTTTGGGTTGTGAAACTCCATCAGCAGCCACTAATTTAATTTAATGAAGGACTGATGGTGTGAAAAAACTACAGTAATACTGAAACTCCCTGATATTCTGAACAGAACATCACTGATTGCTGTAGAGTGTTTATATGCATTCATTTTAATTGTGTGTAGCCTGTTTAGTCATATTAATGTGAAAAAATCCTCAGTGCGTTTCCCACAGGTGCCTAAGACTTGCACAAAAAATAATGTGAATTAAATCAATTTCTGTCACATATATTATAAAGATCCTGAGCATGAAACTGTTAAAAATAAAATTCTCTGGAGCCGTGCTGCAGAAGAACCTGTCAGTGGATGCATCATGAGGAAACTCTTAGGATTCTTTCTTCGCGGCTGGAGGAGATAAAATGTTACTTGTAATATGAAAGACTTCAGTGTAGCACCAGGATCAGGTTCAGGATCAGATTTTGGGTCTCAGGGAGGCGTCCACAGCGTCGGGGTGGTGGGATGTTCTGAAACACCATGAAATCCTCTGAGCTCCTGTGACGGGTCTCTGGTGGTCAGAACCGGCCGAATGTGCCGCGACGCTGTGGACGCTTCTGGGGCCACTTTTCAAGACAAATTGGATTTTCAGTCAGCGTGAAATTTAAGCACCAGCAGTGGAAGGTCTGAACAAAGAGCTGAGCAAGGCCCTCCTTACTGTGGGGATAATGTGTGTGTGTCCTTTTTCAGAGTGTGTTTAGCCACCAGATGCTAGCTAGTCCTTGCAGGAGAGCTTATGAGCAGTGTGAGGGCATTGTTTCAGGGGGTGGGGCTATGCTAATGAGGGCTCCACCCACTAGAGCGTCATCGACAGCATTGTGCAAGAAAAAATTATTTTCTGCTCATATATATATATATATATATTTGTGAAAATATTTGTGTATATAATGGAATATATGTACTTTTTTGCCTTTGTGTTAAATATATAAATGCAAAGACAAAAAGTGTACAAAAGATATGTTTGGTATGATAATTCATTTATTTTTTTTTACATTTATTTATTGAATTATTTCATGGGACATTTGGTAAAATAGCACGCTTATATTCACATAGATCATAAAGCATGTACAGCCAACCACACATAAACACTCGCACACACACACACACGCGCAGCCGCACTAAGACTAGCTGCCAGGCTCTAATGGACATGCGGTGCTCCTCAATGCTGATGATGCTCTGGTGGTCGGCTGCCGTCTGAAGTCTTTATGAACAGAAAGGGTCCCTCTATTGAATGTATTTTTACTTCTTGCAGGAGAATGTCGGATAGGGAAGTAAATAATTAAAGAAAAGGGACCCTTTTTGACTGCATCAACCATGGCACTGCTGGTAAGCTCTACTACACACTGTGCAACCCATTTATCCGTCACGCCTAGGTTCCATCCCCGACTGCCCTCTTGTTTTTGCATGGACCCCATGAGTTTGGACCCTGAAACCATGTAACTTGCTTTCCTTTTCTCTTCTTTTTTTTCTTAATCACTTTCAGTTCAGAAATCTCCCCGGCAAGCGTTGCAAGGCGAGTGATATTTTTTGTTCACTTTATCTCCCTGTTTTTATTCCTTTGCTGCTACCGTTAGCTCAGATGACTCGTTGTGGAAGGACGTCCCTGCGTGTCACGCGATATGGCACCGGGCCGAGAGAGGAGCCCATCTTTATTAACGCCGCATTTATGGGCTGGATTAGGCCACCTCCAGCAAGTCTGAGCGCTAATGCTGTCCGAGTCCATGCTAATACGCTATCCGGTTCCCCTCCATTATCGCATTACCACGGCTCGAATCAATTGATAAACTCCCATTCAATGTGCTGCACTATTTAATTGAGTCAAGAGTCAATTGGATCGGAGCGTGCCGGCAGACGCGCTGACAGGGGTAAACATGTTAGCGCTGCTCTCTCTCTCTCCCTCTCTCTCTCTCTCCCTCTCTCTCTCTCTCTCTCTCTCTCTCTCTCTCTCCGCCGTAACCGTGAGCGGAGGAGACCTCCAGAATGGAGGCAGGAGAGTCCCAGTCTGACGCGTCCGGGCATCAAATCACAGTCAGCTTTCATTTGCCGGGGTTTTGTTTAGTTGCTCTTTGCGTTTGTTTGTTCCTTGCTGTTTTACTGCCTGTTTCTGAGTCAGGACTGTCCCTGGAACGCGTCTGTCTTTGTGTGTCTCCCCATCACAGGCACAGCTCCAACATCAACCTGCACCGCAAACTGCTGACCAAAGAACTGGATGACATCGTCCTGGACCCCCAGCTCCCGCCGCTGCCCAAGGACCTGCGCGCCGAGTTCCTGGCCAAAATCTATGGGGGCGGGCGCCACGGGCACCACCACCACCAGCAGCAGCAGCACCACAACCACCACCACCACCACCACCCGGCGCTGGAGGGGGTGGCCGGTGCCCACCGGAATGCGACCCGGGGTGAGGAGGCCGAGTCCCCCGTCAGCGTGGAGTACGGTTACCGCGGCACCGACGACTACGCGGTGGTCCTGGACCTGAGCACGACGTCCAGCGTGCAGTCCAGCGGCAGCTTGCACTCCTCGCACGAGTCCGATGAGGGCAGCGACGAGGGGATCCTGCTGGACGACCTGGAGGGCAGCGAGGAAGGAGACGGACATCCGGGGGTCGGGGACGAGGACGGAGGCGGGGCCAGGGAGCAGAAAGGGGAGGAGCTGGCTCCCTCCGACCCCGCCTCTTCTCCGTCCCTCGGCGGGTCGTGCGGCGGCGGCGGCAACAGCAGCATGGGCGGGGGCATCCTGTGCACCATCTGCCACAAAATGTACAGCAACAAAGGCACACTGAGGGTCCACTACAAGACTGTCCACCTGCGCGAGATGCACAAGTGCAAAGTGCCCGGCTGCAACATGATGTTCTCCTCGGTTCGCAGCAGGAACCGGCACAGCCAGAACCCCAACCTGCACAAAAACAGCATACCTTTCTCCGGGGGGGTGGAATAGCCCATCTAGAGCATTCCCGTCCACAATAACTGCCCCCCCTCATAACTGCATTGTTTCCCGCCTACGAAAACACAGCAAAACAAACCAGAGTGTGCACTGGGTGCCCCTGTAATGCTTGTCCAAAAAAACGAAACAAAAAAAAAGAAAAGACTTCAGTGTTATTTCAAGAATTCTCTAAAAAGGTTCTGTTTCAGATCTGAGCGGCCGTGAATCAGCGCCGTGCCCTTCTGACACTTCTCCTTCTTTGGAAGAACTTTGATCGGAGCGACTCCAAGACTTTCCAACTTTTACCTAACACTCCCTCCCTATAACCCCTCCCCCCACACACACACACACACACACACACACCCTATTCTCAGTTTTCGTCCGACTCCAAAGAAGCTCCGCAGACTCTATGTGTGTGACTGTTGCCTGCAGAAACGACGATAATAACGAGACAAAAAAAGAGAGAAACTCTCCTTGTTGTATTTGTGTAAACGATAGCTTTTAAACAGAAAATCCCGTACATAAAGCATGAACGGCTCATGTGTGTAAATAACATCCTGAGAGGTTTTTCGGTGTAAAACAATTGTATCAATGGTCGTTTTTTGCTTTTTTAATTTTTCCTTCTTCTTTTCCCTTCTACTTAAATTTTTTTTTTGTTTGTTTTTTTTTTTTTTTTGGTTGTTTTTTTTTTGGGGGGTGGGCGGGGTCGGGAGGAGTGGGTGGGGTTTATGTTACAGTACAATACTTCCAGCTCAAAGTAAGTGTAGGCGAGAAGAGGTAGCATCTTACTAGCTTTGAATCGTTTATATTAGCTTCGAAAAAAGAAAAGAAAAGTGTTTTTAATCTGAGAAGAAGAAAAAAACGATGCAAAAAAAAAAGAACAAAAAAAACCTTGTGACTTGTTTTATCTACGTGTGCGATCTGCAGAGGGAGCTGGCATGCTTTCAGGCTCCCGGATCTTTCTTTCGATTCCTTCTCTTATGTTCTTAGCTTCAGTATGGAATTCGGTTTTTGCACTTTGCGACTATACGAGCGGGATCATGTGTAATATTGCTGCAAGGAAAAATAGTTTTGCGATGACGACTCTCCACCATAGCGGCGTCGGAGGTCATGGCTGCGGTGCTTGGGGTTGGTTTGGGGGGCGGGGTTTGATGGGGTGGGCGGGATCTTACTGTATCTTTGCATTAGTGGGCCGGTTTTGCACAAGCGTTCGGTTATGAAGAGAAAAAACGTCTAAACCAGGACGAGTGCAGTAGTCCAAACTAGCCGGTGCCAATACTGGACCCGAGACCGAACACGGCTGAGGTTCTGCTGCTGAGAACCAGTGTTTGGGCAGGGGTTCTCGCTGAGGAGGGTCCGGCGAAGTCGTCCTACTGCATGCGCTGTAGTGTCCCGTGCATAGATCCTTCTCTTCCCAAGAGTATTCCAGAACAAAAGCAGTGCTGCTTCCTTTTATTCCTTTTATTTTCGGCAAAAAAAATTCTAAATGTCTTTGGGTTCTCCCCACGTTCCTCATTGTACAGTGTTCATGAGAATTAAAGGTTACTTAGGCGTGATACCATAGAAGAACCCAAGCAAGACTGAAGCTATAACGTAATGTAAAGACCATTCATAAAGTAAACATTCCATCTAGAATCTTTTTTCGACCAAACCAGGAACCGTAGCTGTTCAGGTCTTTGCTCGTTTCTGATCATTAGAATAAATGGTTTATTGGAGCAATGCCACAGAAGAACCCCTAAAGAAACTTTCCCCCCAGAAACTGACGAGCTGGAACCGCTCAGGAGCCAATCAGGAAACATGTTTCAGAGTGTCTGCCTGTCCGGTTCTTCTATTTCTGTTCTCAAGCCAGAAGAGAAGAAGCAGTTCTTTCATTCTGGACTGGTTTCTACCTCCATTTCTCATTTAGTTTTTTGTGGTGATGCCATAGAAGAACCTCAAAAGAACCTTTACACAGCTGGAACCTACAGGAGTTAGATGTGTGTTTTCAATTCAAAATACAATATAAAGGCCTTTAAACATTCCATCTAGAGCCCTGCGTCCACGCCAAGAACCGTTCAGGAACCGTGTTTCAGAGCGTCCAGGTCCAGTGCAGCTCCCATGTCCTACACTCATAACAAAAGGGTTCTTCATAGTACCAGGCTAAAGGTCCTGTGGATTGTAACAATAGCAGAACCGGTTTGGCACAATGTGAGGTTCTTCAAGGCCCTGGGGGTTCCATAGATCGTTTAAAATGTACTTGTTTACATACCCAGTTCTCTATAGAACCTTTTTTTGTCTCTTCAATGTTCCACATTTACCAGGTTCTCCAGAGAACCTTTGATAAGTTGCGCTACACATGGTTCCTTAAAGAAATACAAGCAAAATATATATTTATAGAACTTTTAATAGTTCTTTAAAACCAGTTCTTTGCAGGACCTTTGGTATGAGGTTCTCATGAGCATGGCACATACCAAGAACGTCATAGTATCTTTCATTTTTTGTGACGTAACTTTCTCTAAAACATGATAAATACCAGGTTCTCCATAGAGAATTTAAAAAATACTGTGTGTTAGGTCCTTTACAGCTCTAGCTTCTGCATAGAACCTTATAATAGGCTACATAATATTCCTTAAAGCACTGTAAATGACAGGTTCTCCTTAGAACTTTAAATATTGTGCAAAAAATAGTGCAATAAGGTTCTAGCTTGATACACTCCAGGTTCTCTGTAATAAATTAATATTCTGAATGGAACTTAGATGCTGTAAGAGCCACATATGATTAATTCTGCGTTCTTTGTAGAGGACTATAAATTGAACTAAATAATATTAACATAATAATGATGGATGTTACTTTAATATTGATTATTTAATATTGAGTCTCATTACTCGGTGACCTCCGTGATGGCAATAATTTAAATTTCATGTCAGGAAATGAGAACGCGGTGTTCAGAAAGAGCACAACAGCAGTGTTCCTCGAGTCGGGGCTCCGTTCAAGTGTGTTCCATCACTGAAGAACCTTTTTATTAGAGGGTGCAGGACGAGGGAAGCTGTCTGAGGAAAGACGCTCCTTTCTGCTTTCCTCCTCACTTTAAAAGACTTTGCCGCGATTTGAGGAGCGCCGAGAGCAAGAGAGAGAGAGAGAGGGAGAGAGAGAGAGATAGAGAGTGAGAGAGTGAAATCGTGGAGCATCATTAAAAATGTGCTGCAGCACAGGACCTGCAGGCATCCGCTCGATTCCACCGCTGATCTGTCTAATAACTCACTTGTCACTTCATTACACTCAAAGACGGGAATGTTGCTGACAAGTGTGTGTCACAGAGACATCCGAGCGCCCCTCTTCCCCTTTTTCCTCCCTTTTCTCCTCGTTTCCCTCCTGTTTTCTCCCTGTCTGCCTGCGAGGCCCCCTTTCCCCTCGCCCCCCCACCCCCCTCACCCCGCCCCCCCAGAGCCTCCACAGGGACCCTGGGCTAATAATAAGTGCTTAAAGTTGGCGGGACGGCCGCGCGCCGTATAAAAGGGGTGTAATTGCCTGTTTATCCCGCGCGAGCGGAAAATTGAGCATAGAAAAGCCAGCCGTCTCCCCGGAGTCACACACCGACGCCCACTCCCACACACACCACTCAGAGAGGACCGCACCAGCGTGTGCCACTCTGGAGACCGCTGACAGCTGTCTCTCAAACACACACACATACACACACACACACACACACTTTTACTGCTCAGAGCACTCAGAGCACTAACAGGCCGGCTGGATGACAGCAGCAAGACGAGCTGTTAACCTCTGGTGATGCACGAGTAAGAGAGAGAGAGAGACGGAGAGAGAAAGAGAGAGAGAGAGAGACTGAGAGAAAAGGGGGAGAGAGAGAGAGAAAGAGAGAGAGAGAGAGGCCTTATTCAGACCAGCTTAAACATTCAGGTTAAATTAAACTCTGAATAAAATACAGTTTAATTAGATCCCAGTATTCACATCACCAGAACATGAAATGGGTTCAGATTCAAATCCAGTATAAACTGCCCAGATTAATAGCAGTAATATAGATGTTAACAAAACTAAACTGCATCTTGGTTCAAAATGTTTATATATTTATTTAGCTACGATCAAGAAAACGGTAAAAAGAATAAAATTAAAAGGAGCTGTAATAATTCAAATTCAGCCTAAAACACACAACTTTAATAAAATACATAATAACGATAATAATAGCAATTAAAAATCATGCGTGTGTGTGTATGTGTGTGTGTGTGTGTGTGTGTGTGTGTAAAGCAGTTACAGCACCGAAACTCTATCTGGTGAGAGGAACAGCGTCGGCTTTCAAACCCTCACGGAGCTCCAGTGTTCAGACTCGCTGCATTTACAGAGAGACACACACACACACACACACACACACATTTCTATATATATATATATATAT
>JBBKCR010000141.1:209584-231283 GCA_037577295.1 Ladigesia roloffi
GGGGAGGGGGGGTTTTTTTTTTTTTTTTTTTTTTTTTTTTTTTTTAATTATGTACGAAGGAGAAATAGGGGATGGTTGGGATAGTCCCGATTGGTGTTGGGATAGTCCCGATTGGTGTTATCTAAAAGAGCTGACGGCAAGCAGGAGTCAGTTACAAGAACGGTAGCAATGCTAGACAGGTGCCGGCCCAGGCACTTTCTTCGTGTCCCTATTCAACCACGCACTATCAAGTCGATCGGGTCCTCTGTTCTCTAGATATCGCAAAAGGTTCACTTTGAAGGACCAATTATCAGAAGTACAGCTTCCCAACGTCTTACAGTGAAGTTCAATATGTCAATCGATGCGGAGTCTCGTCCTGAATCCGACAGTGTTGCTTTCATGGGATGTCAATGGGATGGGATGCCCCATTCTCGAGCTGTCACAAAAGGTTCACTTGCCTTGGTTTTCATCTTCTATCCTAACCCTATCCCTAACCCTAATATTTACCTCTAAACGTAAGCACAAAGCCGGAGCCTAAGATCTAACCCTAAAAACATTAGAAAATGTAAACACCACATGGAACAAACCACAAAACCAAAGTAACCCTAGCAGGGGCTCCAACATTGACATTAGATTTGACATTATCAGTTGGGAGTTTTGACAGTAACATCGGTTTTTATATTGCACATAGCTTTTACTATTCTTAAGTATTAATATTAATGTTAGCGTTAGCATTAACATTAGTGTTAACCATTAGCATTATCCATTAGCATTAGCATTAAGGTTAACGTTTACATTGGGATTGACATTAGCGTTGGCATTCTCGTTAACATTAGCCATTAGCTTTAGCATTAGCATTTGCCGTTAGCTTTAGCATTAGCATTAACATTAGCCATTAGTATTAGCATTAGCTGTTAGCATTAGCGTTAGCTGTTAGCATTAACATTAACTGTTAGCATTATAGTTAACATTAGCATTAGCCGTTAATATTAGCTGCTAGCATTAGCAATAACATTTGAAAATTAGCAGCATTAGCCGTTAGCATTAGTATTAGCTGTTAGCATTAGCTGTTAACATTAGCATTAGCCTTTAACATTAGCATCATTTAATGTTGGGGGGGTGGCTGATAAACCAAGATGGATGACCAACATGACAGCCAGTCATGACCAAGTAGAGTATGCAAACACACTCCTAAATCACAGAATTCTCAAGTGTAGGGGCATAAGATCCAGTTCAGGACTCTAGAGACTCACGGTAGATTAAAGCAACCAATCAGGAATGAGACCCCAGCCCACACCCAAAATGGCGGTACTATTCAAAACAGAATATATACGGAGGAACATGGGAAACACGAATGCTCACATTAAAATCCTATATCTCTCTTACGGCTTTATGGCTTTTGACATGGTTTTCTCTGTTTGATTGCATATAACATAACGAGCAAGATATAAGCGATGAACCAACAAAAGTTGTGGTCATCATCCTCTAAACTTGATAGCTTCCCTAAAGTTTCTAGTAGGAGGAACTGTACGGAAGTCATCTTCTGGATTGATACCCAGCCAGAGCCGTCTCGGGGTGCCGTGCTTGGTTCGGGACCTGCCTCTAGACCCCTGAGTTAACTGTATAGACCTAAGTCTCTAACCCTTTTCGAGGGACTCAGGAAACATTGCGGTGTTAACACAAGTCCTTTTGGTCTGGGTCCACTTGGACAGCACTTTTGGACCACTTGTGGTCTGAGACCAACAGACTTTAAATGGGGCTAAGTCTTTTACGGGTGATTAGCACCACTCATGCATCAGTCCATGTTGTGCTGCAGTCGTTATTAGTAATTATTAGTAATTAATAAATGGGAATAAGTGCATTTGACAACTGATTAAAACAAACCATGACAACAATTCATTAATAATAAGTAATAAGTCAACAAAACAACAGACAAAAAACAAATACACCAATGCATGGACAATGTACAAAACATTTTAAAACAAGCCATCCAAACAAATGATTCATTATTGGACATAAGTCAACAAGGGCACAAAGAGCCAAAACAAGGCAAAGCAAACCACAGAAAGTATTTTAAATGTACTACAAATAAAACCAACTGAACATGGGACACAAGCCAGGAACTGATCACCCTGACTGGCTGCCCTGGAAGAGGGTGTAAAGTGGTTAATGGTCGAAACAACAGATGACTCTGGCGTACACTACTGAAGATGCGCCTAAAACTGATATAAACATAATACAAATAATAAAAATAAATAAATGAATAATTACACACAGAAAATGAAGTGTCAAGTATGTAAAACAGAATACATGGATGCTCACATTATAATTCCTATATCTCTCTAAGCCTGATTTCTTTCTGAGACTATCCTAGGGGGAACACTGTGGATAAGGTAGGGAAGAGACAATGATTTATAGGAAATAATCCAACAAATGGACAATGTACAAAACATTTCAAAACAAGCCATGCAAGCAATTGATTAGTTATTGGAAATAAAGCAACAAACAGACAATGGACAAAAACAAAGCAAAACAAACCACGGAAACAATTGATTAATGATCGGAAATAAGTCAACAAACAGACTATGGACATGTTATTTTGTGTGCGTGTGTATTCAGTGCCCAGGCAACCCAGGTATTGCAGCTTGGATCTCACTGGCTCATTAGCTGGCTTGCTAGGCATCTGAATATGTGTCCACCTGTTTTGTGTGCTTGTCCACCTGTTTTGTTTTAGTGTTATAAATGTATGTGCATTTGCCTGAGTGAAATAAGTATTTGATCTCCCTAGGCTTCTTGTGGTATGTCACCAGGTTTGCACACATCTCAGGAGGGATTTTGGCCCAATGCTCTTTACAGAAACTTTCCTTTAAGTTTCTTGGCTGCTTGGCTGCTGCTTGATAACTTGAAGCTTCAGCTCCTTCATGGTTGTGACTGTGGTTCCAACAGCATTGAGATCCTTAACAATGTCCTCCCATGTAGTTCTTGGCCGATGCCTCACTCTTCTCATGATCATCCTCACCCCATGTGGCGAAATATTGCATGGAGCTCCAGATTGAGGGCAGTTAATGGTCACTTTATATTTCTTCCATTTCTGAATAATCACACCAACAATTGTCACCTTCTCACTAAGCTTCTTGCTGATGGACTCATAACCCATTCCAGCCTTGTACAGATCTACAGTCTCGTCCCTGATGTGATTTGGTCTTACTCACTGTGGGGGAGAGGTTGGAATGGAAAAACTGGTTTTGTGGACCGGTGTGCTTTTACAAATAAGGAGTAAATATCCGGTTTATCTGTAAATTATAGATTGAATGTAATCTGTGGGTGCCAGATGTCTGACTGTGTTGTAGCGAATCAAATACTTATTTCACGTAGCGATATGCCAATAAAAATGAAACTCATTAATTAGAGACTGTTCATTTATTTGAAAGTCAGCAAATTTACAAATTCAGCAGGGATCAAATACTTATTTCCCACACTGTATATATTTTGTTCTTGCTGTTCTCTACCACTCCTCTTATATTAACTTTACCTTGCATAGGCTGGTTTTAGTTTAATTATATCTTGCTGACATTACCACGTACAGTATATTTATATAACCTGTGTATTTAGGAGCATGCTAAAATGAAAGCCTAACCCATGTTTATACTACAATTAAATAGATGCCAAATTGAAAACGTGTACTTATTTTTGCTTAGAGAACTGACAAAACATGTGATCTGATAGAAGCTGTTCAAACTTTTGCATACAACTGCAGGCATTGTCTTAAGACAATTTTGCAATACATAATTTTTATGGATACATAGGTATATAATTGTCAGATTTAGTCAAAGTTACATTTTATTGACGGTATAAAGCCACTCAAAAATAAGATTGTATTACAAGTAATTGTGGAAAATTTAACTTGGATTGATTATTATGAGACTCACTGATGGTGAGTCTTTATAAATTACACCGTTTTTTCAATGACACAACACACTATGCTCAAAGCAATGAGCATATGATGGCAATGTCATTTTTTTTGCTTTGGCAATGTCTTTTTAATACATCGAACAAAAAAAAAAAAAAGCAGTGTCACCAAATTGAGACCATATAAATCATTAGCAATATGAGCACCCTAACATAGATGTGTTATAAGCCTTTAATACACTTAAACCAAATATGCAGTTTGAAACAACAATTTTTGCATGTCAAAATTATTTAACAGTAACCACCTGTGGTTCACAGCTTTTCAAGTTATATCAGGATGCAATAATACCTTCTGCTGGCACTGTTCCATGTGATGGTGGTTAAGTATGGGCATACACAAGTTAATAATTATACACTGTTATGTGTAATTCTGTATAACATTTTGACACATCCTGACAAATGTATAAAAATCTGAATACTTGCACTTGAAATTAATAAAAATAAACATCACAAACCCTCTTCTTAGCACCATAATCATGGTCTGTCGACATGGGAACTGGTGTGTGCTATCATACACAGCAGTGTGTCACAAATATAAAAATACATACATTTATTACATAAATGTTTTAACAAGCCAGCTCTCCTACATCTATTTCTATTGCAAACATGTCTGACACTCATTCCAAGAAAAGGTTTACAAATTCAATTTAAAACAGAGTCTGGAGTAAACTTATTGTAATGTCATGGGTAAACATCAGGATTCGGATGGAGGTCAGGTTGAGACTGCTGACCTATTTTTGCTTAATACTGGGATGTCATATATTACAGTAGAAGTGGATGGTATATACTTTTGTTTTCAAGAAACATTTCCGACACTTTGCTGAGAAAATCAATATGTTTCATTTATTACAATCTGCACAATGTGCACCAGCACAAACTAATGTAATCTAACTTCAGCAGGTAGATTATATCATAATGCATTGTTCAAGAAAAAGCAAGTATCTCCAGCATAATACCTTTACAGGAGAAAGTAAAAATGTTCCTTATAGTCAATGTAATTAATGTAAGATTAGTTTAAGCTTATGCTCTGTTATTCATGAAAGTTTCACACAACAAAACAAAAAGCTGAAACATAACACGGAGATACATGTTTTTCTCTGGACAGTAGTGTTAGGCAAAGCTCATCATACTGGTGGAAACACTTTCCTTAATTATGGAGCTTTTGATTTGTGGGTGCTGCTGCATGAATGGAAGTCCTCAGTGCTTGTTGGGGATAAAACTAGTCATTATGGGGAGTGAAAGAACCTTACATGAAATCCAAAAACTGAAAATCTCCCCTTTGCCACATTGAAAATTTGACGTCCTCTTCTCCAGCTCTTCTGCTCCTCCGGGCAGGAAGGCTCCATAATGACAGGTCGGTCCACATGTTTGTGGACAGCAGAGGCCTTAGTGTTGCTGTTTAAACCTCAGAACTGTCTCCACTGTATCTGGTGCTCGTGGTTTGTGTGCTGCTGCTGCCACTGTAGGCCGAACAGGAGGAGGTGGTGTAAGGCGGAGACTCCTTCTCTTTCCTCTTCCGCCTGAGGAGGAGAGCCACCAGAACAACCACCAGACACACCAGCAGGATCAGACCAGCCACCCCCAGCAGCAGGGGCATGCCGGCTGGTAGAGCAGAGTCAGAGCCAGGTTCCTTACCTGAGCTCCCCTCCACCAGGGGGCGCTCTAGGTAGCTTTCATGGCCCCACGGCTGCCACTGGTTCACCCGGAGCCTGTCTGAGCGGTCCAGGGCGATGTGCTGGATGTTTGTGCCACGGTTGTTCTCGGCTCCGATGTCCAAAGCTTCTGAGTCAGGCACAGCACGGCGGTGCCGGGTTTCAGCATCGGACTTGGGCAGGACAGATGAAATGCCTTGGTGGTACTCAAGACTTCTCTTACCAATGCCACGGTTGGCATTGTCCCTTGAGCGCAGTGTGTATATCGTGTGGATGAACCACTCTCGACCAGCAGCGACCTGAAGGACAAATATGTTTATCTTTTTTATTATTCTGTCAAGTTAAAATTGTTGGAAACAATGTACTGTGATATGATTTAAAGCAGTCATGTAATGTCTGCCTACAGTACGTTAGCATTGTGCTAACTGGTTAGTTTAATCAAAATGTGCACATTATGAAATAATAAACACACAAATACCAACCCAAAATATAGTAAGCAAGGTAGCTATCCATGTGAACAATGTGAAATTGTTCTCTGAATTTAACCCATTTACCCGAGTGAAGCGATAACCACCAGACTTTAAGATGCCTTTTTGGTTTTTGAGATTGGGAAGTAAAGGCATGTCTCTGACCTGGAAGAGGGGGGATGACGATAACGTGAACCCATCTGAACCTGGCTGTCGGATCAAAGTAAGGGCTCCAGGTATGTCCATTGCAAGTTTAGCATCAAACCTGATGTCTCCAAAGGTGCTAGCCTGGGTGTCTGGCTGAGCTTTGTCCTAGGGGGCAAACACAGGTGATCAAAGAATTGGTTAAACAAAATAATTTTTTCTCATGTTCACCCAAAATGTAATACTTCAATAAAACCCAAACACATTTCTGGGAAATCCAATGGCATACCAGGATCTTGAACCTGTAGAGCAGTGAGGGTGCGTCGGCCAAGCATCCATACTCCTTATTTGTGGGGTTATATTTCGGCACGTAGCCATCTGTACCCGTACAGAGGAACACCTTCTCTATACTGCAGGAGAATGAGTCCCCAAGGTTCTGCACTGGATCAACCATCACACGGCCATAGATGGTGGAACCTAAACACAAAATAGGAGAAATGGAGCGTTAGGTTTGACGGTTGTTGACGAATGTTGTCAGTATTGGGTTAACAGTCAGTGAAGTAACACCAGTCTCAACTGACCCAAGATCAAGTTTGCTTTACTGTAATCCGCACCTGAGAACATGTAGATTGAGTAATGTGTGAACATTCAACAATTATGCCAAACCCCACAGACAACACAACAAAGAGACACCACAAGTAATGAAATATAAAATGGCCAGATTATTGTGCTGGTGGCAGTTAGCAGCAAGGTGCATAGGTAGACAGAAACAATACAATGAACACAATGTAGCAATGTTACAGTAGTGTGGACGGGGTTAATATGCAAGGGAAAACAATACGTAGACAATACAGCAGTGTACCACTAAAGCATGAAAGAGATGTTAACCTTCCAGACTGAACATTATTTTACCATTAATATTGCATGTTGGTGCTGCTAATTTTGCTGTGTTGAGTTACAGTGCAGCAATTAATTTTCCTGAATATCTGAGCCTTTGTAGGAACAGTTCATAACACAGCAGGACATCAGATGTGTCCAGATTGCTCAGTTCAGTTCAGCTTTGATTAATGCAGTGTTGTCTTACCCTCAGTGAAGGCAGTATCGGTGCCCTCCCCAAAGCTCATGGAGCCATCGGACAGCCACATCTCCTTCTTAGACACCAGGAACATCTGTGTGTTTAGACTGAACTCTGCTGCCACAGGGTCACTCACCTGGAAGAAAAAGAGAGATATCATGGGTTGCCATTACTCACTGTTTTCATGCCCTGGTTTGATTTTTGTAACAGCAAATATCATAAATAAGCTTGAAACAGTCCTTTCTATTTTAGGTTCCTTTATGACATGGTGTCATTACCAATGGCAGTTTGGTATGTGGATTTATTTTCCATTTATCCAGACAGAATAAAATGAGAGATATCATGGGTTGCCATTATTTATCATTTTTATGCCCTGGTTTGATTTTTGTAATATGAAACAGCATACGTAAGTTTGAGAACATCTTTGCTATTTTTGGTTCTAATTAGCGATTATCAGACCTGCTGGAAGCGGATGTCCATGTCGAAGGTGAGTGGCTCCCTTGGGTGGCACACTGGTGGAATACTGAACTCTCCATTAGGGGAGGCACTGCAGGGAATCAGCTTCACAGTGTAGGTGCCAGAGTAGTCCCTCACCTAAATACACATACACATACAAATACACAAACACACACACTGGCATATAAACTTTTTTCAAACATGTTTAATTTTATGGGTTATTTTAAACAACACATTAAACTAGCCAATGTGGTAACTGAAATGACCATGTGATTGCAATAATAACTATAATTATGTTAAATTAAATCTTGGCAGTAGTTTTATTATTCTTACCAAATTATGGACTAAACATGAATGGTTTGTATCTGCATTGTTAGGATCAGCACTATAAATGCTATAGGAAGTGTGGATTTAAGAAACAGTTTAGCAGAAATAAATGTTCCCTGTGAGTTACTCACGGCAAAGTCAGAGACGAAGCTCCATTGCTGCATTGGCTGGTTGTATGTGGGCTCGGTTCTGATCAAGGATAGGGTGAAGGTTAGCCCAGCGTGATCTGCAGACATCACCATGGACGCCAGGCTGCTTCCTGTAGTCCGACAAAAACAGTCTCTTCTCATTAAGAAGATCATAAAACCCATGCACAGTGTGGATGTATTTACTTATTTAGTTGATTTCACTTATTATTACATTAGCTTAATTGTATTTAAATGTGTTGTCACCCTACATTTACTGCTGAGTGTAACTGTTACATTATTGGTCAATAAAGGTGATTTGGTAACACTTTACATCAAAATTACCTTTATTACTTTATAACTATTTATAACTATTTATAATCAGGTTGTTCATGTTAATAAATGATTAGTAAACTGCTATAATATTTCCAACAATTGAGCAATCTCACTTTACGAATGCTCATATTGGCCAGATCCCAGCTCTTGCTGTTTGTTCATCTCTTTCTCTGGCAAAATGTTTAACTATCAACATCATCTGGTATTTTTTTACATGGTACAACCATTAAAACACCGGATCTTGTCAAAATAGTTGTTGTTTATAACTGCTTATTAATTACTTATTAACCGTCTAAAAATAATTAACAACAGGATTAATAATCATTCATAAACCATTTATAGGGGTAATATTTTTGTAAAGTAGTACTGATCATTACATGGGACCTGATGTCAAATAGTGACAAACAAAAAAGGCAAACTGAATTATTAAAATACAATACACCAACTGAAATGTGAAATCCATATGCTACTTTGACAACTAGGCGCTAATTCATCACATCCACCTTGAGTCACCACTAGGTGGAAATACAGGTCTGATGGGATTGAATGACCCTGTTTCTGCTACATGGGAAGGTCACAGTCATTGGGTTACAGGCTGGATATAGCAGCTAAAATCAATCTGCAACTCAATAGGAGAGATGTCCTGAGGGGAACCTGTCAACATGACCTGCTGGACATCTTCCTGTATATGTATTAGTGAAAGAGACCCTTTACCTGGATGTGACATGACAAACTGCCCCCTGAATCGAGCTTCTGTCTTGAAATTGACTACCAGACGACCCTCTTCATTGATCCTCATACTGGTAGGATACATGGCACCTGTAGAATTTTGTCAGGAAAAAAATGAGGCCACTGCTCTCAATATAATCAAAAATGTGTAATTTTCAATCTACTATATCTTCTTATAGGGAAGTACATACAAGCTTTTTATAGTCTGCTAAGGTGTAAATGGGAACATACATATTAAATACTGAATATTTATGAGACCGTTATTGTTGGTTTAAAGTTATGACATCATTAACATTTGGTGTCAAATGTAAACATTCTGACAAGTTTTGAGAGTCTCATGTGAAGCATCAAAAACATCAAATGCATCTTGTTCTACATTTAATTGTTCATGTGTGTCTATGAGGAGATCTTAACTGTACTTCTAAAAATGGAAACTGTGTGGTGCAAACTCAAAGAACAAGTAATACCACTAAAACCTTTTTAAATTAATTAATTAATCAATTATTTTTTTATGTGATAATCTTCTATCCACAATATGATGAATATGTGAGTATTGATTAATTTGAATTGATTGAATCATATGAAAATTGATTATGCTGAATATGATTAAATCATATGAGTATTGATTTTGCTGAATATTCACATATGAATCGTATTGTGATTGTTAATGATTATGATGGTATCATTATAATCACTAATACACACAATATCCTCAAAAAGCATAATAGCATATTGTGACAGTAAAAAAAACAATAAAAAGTAAATGTTCCGAACAAAAACATCTGCTTATTTTACATAGATATTTAGACTTTGCTGAAACAGCTGCTTGACATGTCTGACATATGAAGATTCGGAATGTAAAGGTCTATAGAAGATTTAAGGTCTCCTGCATTAAGAATGATATATGTAAATTATCTTGTTTCTGACTGGCTATCCTGTGACGCTTTGAAGCCTAATTATAAATTGACTTTTTTTCATTTTTGAGCTAACCATAAGATGCGGGTCAGTAGGGAATGGCTACCTTGCAATTCGGCCTCAGGTGGGCTGCCAATACCATCCTGCCACAAGATGGCAGTGTCGTATACAAAAGTGAGACGGAGCTCGGACTGCAGGTCAAAGTGCTGCCAGCCACCAACAGCAACAGGAGAGTGGAACACGTAGGACACGTAGAGAGGAACACGCAGAGTAACGTAGGACTGGACCAGGTTTAGAACCTGCAACATGTACACAGACCATGAGAAAAATAATCATTGCTAATAATGCTGTCGTAATGGTTGTAGAGTTTCCCTGCCATGGAGGCTTTTGTGGTATTTGGGGAAGTCAGGTGTGTTAAAAAATATAACTAAAATGAGCAGAGCAGGGGACTAGAGACTTGTCCACATCTGACTTAAAACAGTAAAAAACAACCACCCACCAGTACTTCAATTCACACAAAACTTTAAGTCAGTGTCCATTTTATTGGAATCATCTATCTTGGACTTTTAAACTCTGCTTTATAAGCACATATTTAGACACTGTAACACATCAGTTCTCTCCTGCACTATTTATTAATGATCATTATTGGCCACAGAGCTACTTTAGCCCAGATTTTTGTAGAATTACTTAAATGTTATTTTTCCTACAAATACTGCCAAAATCATCTCAGAACAGTCCCCACAACCCTCACCTGTCCATCTGTACCGATGGATCCTCCACACTCATTGAGCAGCTCAGACATGTCGTAGTAGCTGCTGAAATCCCACAGACAGGCCTCCAGGTTCAGGTTGCGGTAGAAGCGTAGGGAGTTGGTGCTGCGCATTGCCACGCTGTACTGATATGGTGATGTCTCTCCGATTATCTCTGGGTTCTTGGTTGCATCAGTGATGAAGCCATGGCCTGTCTGGATCTCATTATAGTCCAGTAGGTTGGAGCAACGGTGGTTCCCCACCCGCGTACCATCCGGACTCAGAGTCAGCTCGAAGTTGGAAAGGGGACGTGTGGAGATGACTGGCAACATGCCTGAACAAAACACACACCGGACCAATTCATGAATAATAGTGTAACTAAAATATCTATTCTCCACATATGAACACACAGTGTGAACATGGTGAATTTTTTTCTGGATTTAACCTATTCACTGAGTAAAGCAGCAGGCAGCCAGGAACAGAGCCCTGGAGCAGTGTGGC
Source organism: Ladigesia roloffi (assembly GCA_037577295.1). Lineage (NCBI taxonomy): Eukaryota > Metazoa > Chordata > Actinopteri > Characiformes > Alestidae > Ladigesia > Ladigesia roloffi. The sequence goes on from JBBKCR010000141.1 coordinate 221,009, forward strand.
AGGATGGTACCTAGCTGGTACCTCAGTGGTGCCACTGGAAGTGCTGGGATTTGAACACATGACATTCCTTCCAACTTGCCTTTGACAAATATGGCTAGGTAAAGAAATCACTTACCATCCATATGTGGCATGGTGATGGTCAGCTTGATTAGGTTTGGGTAGTCAGGGTCATCGGGACCAGTGTAGCGGATTTTTGCTGAGAATGGCTCCGCACCAACAGTACCAGGAATACGGGGCTGACAAAGACCTGCAGAAAATCATGTGAAATTAGCTACATCATCTTAATCAATGCTTAGTCTGTCATTTAACATGGTTTGTCTGCTGCAGTTCCCTGTTGACATCCAAGCATTTCCATTCTGTTTTCATTTCTGTGACATGTACCAAATGTGTCTCTCATGGGTTATGTTCACACTACAAACCTTGATCAGATCACACATTCCTCTCTTAGTTCTCCTTTGTTCATAAGTGACCCAGATCTGTCATTAGCCACATAATATCCACAAGCGATTCTAGATTACGGCAGTGAGACCTGTGTGGCCAAATGCATGTCTTTGTAGATCAAACTACATTTAAAAATATATTTTTTTTATGTTTACTGTGTAGAAATGTGAGGAAAATGCCATAAACATAATAAAACACTTTTTCAATTTCAGCCCTGCAACTGAATGCAGCCAAATTTTCCCTTATAAAGTGATGACTCATACGACTGCAAACATTAATCTGAAACATGCTTGGTCACAGATATTTTACATTTATGCTATGATAAAATATTGACTTGATATAAAAAACATTGCAATACACAACTGTTGGGGGCAATGTAGATTCAGTTTTTTTTATTCCTTACAAATGGTGCATATGCCATTATTAAATGGCCAGTATTGAATGATAGTAGATCAGAGATAGGACAAATGTAATCATATGAGCCTCACCCTCTTCTTGGCTGATGATCACGATGGTAGAGCTGAGTTCCAGCCCTGCATCTCCATTTGCATTGAAAGCTCGGGCAGCACATTGTACACGTGATCCTGCCTGGAAATAGATGGAGTCCAACGTGATGGACTTGGTGTTGGTGAAGAAGGTGTTGGTATCCACCTCACGCATGGGGCTGGTGACACCATCTGGCCCACTGGGGGCACTAACAAGCCAACGGTACTGAGTCAGTGTGTCGTTAATGTTCTCCACTGCACAGATGGATCCTGTCTTGTCAAAGTCTGAATATTTGGGGTTGCAGGCCTGGGGGGAATTTTAGACATAAGTAAACAATATAAACATTTTCCACAGGCATAGAGGAACTTTACTGTCTTTGTTCATGGTACCGGTTGCTTGTGCTATTAGAACAACACCAGATAATGTTGGAAAAGTTCGATGTATATATATAGTTTAATCCACTTCAGTTTAGTCCACTTATTTACTTTAAGCATAAAATCTTTGCTCTACAGGCAAAATAGGTGCAGGTTAACCCAACTAAGTACTAAATATGTAGAGCACATTTTAACTGAATGCATTGTGTGTAATACACTCACCGTCACACACACTACAGGGTATCCAGTTGGAGGATGAGGGTGCTCCTTTGTCCGAGCTGTATCATCATACATGAGCAGAGATACCACCTGAGGCACAGCTGGGAAGGTGACATCAGCCACACTGTCCATCTCCTCAATATACACGATAGCTTTACTCATCTGAAGGCAACAGGCAGAGAGGAACAATCCATCAGCAATATCTCAAAAACACACACTAGGTGTGTTAAAATGTTGTAATGAAGGCTATTAACAAATATTACACTTGAAGCTAATACTAAATGTACACATTTTGTACCTATTTTGTCTGATATATCCATGCTCTATCCACAATCTTAATAATGAGACTCCAAAGAGAAGCTCTCTAAGAGCATGAGTTGGAACTTCACAGTGGAATCAAGACTCAAAAAAGAAGCTCCTTAAGAGAGAGATTAGAACTCAGAAGGAGAAGCTCCGTTAGTGGAAGGGACTAATCCCACGAAGAAATCTTAAATGGGGATGCTCCCTAGGAGGAGAAACTTTGGGACGAAATCAAGACTTAAAAGGAAGAGTTCCCTAGTACCCTAAGGATGAGACTTAGAGACCAAAAAGATGTACCTCCTCTGGTCAAAAAGTGGTAAAATATATGTATCTTTGCAAGAAGGGATAAACCTCTCTATTTTGAGCTTGACTTTGAAGCCTGCTGAGCTGCCGACTGTATGGTCATATACATCCAAAGAGCAGGGTTCTGTTTATAGGTCAGTGTGTCCTCTGAGACACATTCATATTACACACAGAGCCGAGGGAGACAGCGGCCGCCTCCACAGGAGACAGAGGCTGACCTCGCTGACAGAGGCAGCTGCTCTGAGGCTATTTTAGCAAGTGAGGTAAAGGCATGTTGCACTGTCTGTGTGTATATGTGTGTGGGTATGTGTGTCTTTGTGTGTGTGAGTGTCATGGTGTCAAGGGCTATTTGCACAGCCAATGACCTCTGACCTGTGTCTCAGCCACCATGTATTCGTCAGGCTTCAAATGGACAGTGAAGGCCTCACGGATTTCCCTCTGTCCATCATACAGAACCTGAACCTCCACTACATGTTCTGTGTCACCTTCTTTAAACTCCACATCTGCTCACACACACACACACACACACACACACACACACTCAGTATGCATGACATTAGGTGGTTTTCCATAGGCAGGGTAATTGCTGTTCATAAACTGTACTGTGAGCACAAAGACATTGTAGCATGTTTCGATTTTCCAGTGTGTCTCAGTTTGGTAACAGAGTTTCTGATGCATCCTTAAACATCCATGGGATGGTACCAGTGGACAGTTTTTGTGTAATTTTATTTTGCTATTGTGATGCCTTGTTCTGTTTATATCTTCTTTAGCCGTGTGATTGATTCCTAACCCACATCCTGGACCACTTTAGCATTTCTCCCAACATTAAAGATACAGTTCTTTAGCCCAAACAGACTGTTATGCTAGAACTTTGAGCGATACCCAGTTGTTACTTTTTATCTCCATTTGCACAGAGAAAACTTCCCAAAAAACAACACCTTGTTTACAACATGTCTGTTGTCATAAGAACATTTATACATATCAGTGTGTCACTTTATTTGACAGTGGAAAATACCAATATGCTGGATTTCCAGTATGTCACTTTTAGAAATGTCTGTATTTTTCTAGTCATGTGCAGCTTATCAAGTTCTGATCAAGTTTCAAACCATTAGTAAAATTTTACACAGCTATAAAACAGAATATAAATTATTTAATAATTTTTTAAGCCAGATTAGCAACATACAGCAGTCTTGATGACAATTATCTCTTGTTGGTATTGGTCTTTATATAAATGGTCTTAAACAGGTAAACTATAACTGTATTAATGTCTAATTTTGTTTTATTTTCATTTCAATTTTAATTGAATGAATGGAGCTGTAGATGATTCAGGTTCACATAGAAAGGTTTCTAAGGGAAATTTGTATTCATTTTTAGAAAGAATAATGTTTTAAATTTTAATCAGATAAAACAACAAGGTTTTATAATTATAGAATATTATTTATTATTATGTAACTTAATTAATTAATTAAATATTGTTTGGCTTATAAATACACAATAATGTTAAAGTCATTATCATAAACAGTACTTTGTAAAATCACCTGCAAAGTCTATTTAGTAACTATTTAGATGGGAAATGTAATCAAAACTAAAAACAATGAATGCAAATAACATGGTATAGTAAAATAGAGCTATTATGTTCAGTATATCCGTGTGTTCAGTATTACTTGTAGTTTAGTCAGAAATCTGGTTTGACCCAGTCAGTCATCATTAAATTTATTGGGGAGCTGCTGCTGACCTTGGGACAGGGGGTTGTAGTCCTCTCCAGACGTTGCTGAGCCATCTTTGGTGTGAACTCTCACTACTGAGACCTTGGAGGTGTCACCCAGGCGGAGGACAGGGATCTTTAAAACGGCAGTCTCCCCGGCAACCTGTGGCTCCTTCACACTGTACTTGATCTCGGAGAATCTGATGATTGACTCTGAAGTAGACACGCATTGCTTGGGTTCAGTTACAAATAAAGCCAATACCTGACAGACTATGCTACATATTTTTTGGTTGTAATATATATGTGCAGGAGACCTGAATATATGTGTGGGGTTAAACACAGCAGTAGTGAACTCACTGTCTTTTTTGTCTGTGACAGTGACCAGAGTTTCCTTCTGCTCCCCCACTGCAGCCCCGTACGGAGATTTGCTCTTGGGCGTTCCCAGAACCAGACGGAACTCCTCATCCTCCTCATGAATAGAGTCATCCACCAAGGTCACTATACACGGCTTTTCGTTTTCACCTGTGGACACACACACACACACACACACACACATAAACACACCAGGTGTGAACTAGACAGGTATAAAATTGCTGTCAATAAAACACCGTTATTCTCTTTTCATTTTTGGAGAAGTGAGGAAAACCTATCGCAGCAATCATAAGACAAAAGAAACACACTGAACAGGTCATATTACTATTATCATTATCATTATTAGTAGTAGTAGTAGTAGTTGTCGTCGTAGTAAAAGGATTGAATTAATTTTAATATTAATTGCTAAATTAATGATAATCTGTGTTGGACAAACACAGGAATATTTTAGTGCTCTGTAAAAGTAAAAGTACCTAAAAAGTGTAAAAAGGAAAAAATATCATTCAATTCTAGTAGTCCAACATTTCTACTCATTAAATTTGGAAATGAATTAAAATGTTTTTGCCAAAGATTACCTGATCTATTTAAAAATACCTTAAAATTGTTACAGTCACTAAGATATCCTGGACATTTGTACTTTTATAGGAAATGTAGTAGATGAAAGCAGATGATTTTTTTTACTGTAAACTGTAGTGGAGTGAAAATAAAAGTCTGTAAAATATACAGATACCTCAGTAAAGTACTGTAAGTTACTGTAATAAATGTTTGAATGATGAGAGACTTGCTGACCTGGCAGAAAGGTGATGACGGAGGCGTCAGTGTTGGGCCGCTCGTTGTAGTCCATCATGACCTGGGCGGAGCCTTGGCGAGTGTAGCAGCGGACTGTAGATTTCTGGCTTATGTCGCCGCTGCGGTACACCATGGCCTTCACCTGTCCGTCTGCCTCATCCACCTTATACTCCGCCTCCCTGAACTGCACTCTGGGAACTGATATAAGTTTCTATTACTTCATTTGCCTCTAGCTCCAGAAGCAAACTTCACATATCACGTATGTCATGACTTACAGTCAAATTGCACAAATGCAATATTTTTCAGACCTATTACTTTAACTTTCAACTCATCATGTATTCAGCCTAGTTTCTTGCAAGACTGATTACTTCTGTGTTTATGCTGAGGTTGGGGACTCACGGTCGGTGATGGTGTCGTTGATGGTGATGACAGTTTTGCTAGGCTCTCCCAGAACAGCGTTCATGGGCATTCGCAACACCAGCTCAAACTTTTCTGGTCCCTCCAGCTCCGGACGGCCCAGGTCATCCAGGATGGTCACACGGAATGTCTGCATGGTGACTCCGGGCGCAAAATCCAGGTTACGGCTGATACCGACATAATCCAGACCCGCTAAACAGTCAATCAAAGACAAAGCAAGTTCAGATGCATTGGCGTCTGTAGAGTTTAAGATCTTGAGCCATTTTTAATATCACTATGTTATGTTTAACAGAGAATACAACAAAAGTGTGTCTCTAAATTTGGATGCAAAGAACCACTTAATCAGAATCAAAATCACTTTACTGGTCCCAGAGAAAATTGCTAATGTTACAACTGCACGGACACACAGAAACAAACCATGTAAATAATAAAGCCAAAAATAAATGCCAAATAAAATCAATGAAAAATACCCTGTATTAAATAAACTATGCATTATACACAAAATGTGACTGGAGTTGTTCTCTATACGTAAACCCTAATATTAAAAAAGACACAGCAATAACATTACACACCAGTGTTTAATCCTGAGATTTGGATCAGTTTGTTATGTTGTCATTACTGATACTTGCCGTGACAGATAAAAATGTTTATTTCTATATTTTGTTAGATACTGTAGCAGGATTCAAGTAAAATGTTACCAAACCTTATTCTAAAGAAGAACAATATAAAATTGTCGACATAAAAAAAAGTCTTAATAAATTCAATAAAAACTGCAGAGAAATATTCAGTTTGCAATACTCTCTCCTATACACACAAAAGCTGGAAATAAATACTATAGATAAATAACTTAGAGTTGACTGAATTTCTAGAAACACAAGTGGTGGTTAGGAATTTGCTATTGCTGATAATATAAATATACAAATAATGTCGACAAACGTATTGATATTCCACATGATAAGATCATTGCAAATAATGATAATGTTTTAGCCCAAACCCAAAGTAGCAAAAACTACATATTAACTTTTATCTCCATAGACTGTTATGCACAATATAACTAAAAGGCTTTTTACCTTCTGCAGAGACGGGTTCACTTTTCCGTGAGCGCACGGTGACTGTGGCAGTTTTGGAGAGGTCAGTGCCGGTTCTCCACACTCTCACCTCCACATAACCTGCACTCTCATCCACCGTGTACTCCATCTCCCCGAAATACAGAGAAGGTTCTGGAAGCACAAATATGTCCATTAAATTCAGTAAGTAAAACTATCAAAAATATTCTACACCACTGTCACATTTTTTTTGCACACACTGAGATGTTAGTCAAATAGTATTTACTAAAAATACACTCAGTGTTTTTTGCTTACAAATAAATATGCCCTATATTTTTATTAACACTTATATTTTGGAATTGATCACTACTGACCTAGAAAAGGACACCTAAGACGATAATAATAATTATAATTATTATGTGGGACGCAAGACAAATGTTAGATATTTCATTAGCTATTAAGTGAAAACCAATGGGATTAAACAGGTTTAAATCTGCATCACCAAACAACCAGTTAATATTCTTTCAACATATGGCATATTTTGACATATTTTCATTTGTAGTTGTTCACTCAACAACTTTGCAGTGTTTAAAAAGAATAAAGTCTACAGTTTATGAAATGAATTGATAAGTGATTAAACCATAGTAGGCAAAAACCTTTGAAAAGTAAATGTCACTAAAAGTTAACATCAATAATAAAAAAAATAAAATTAATAATAATAACAACGACAACGACAACGACAACAATGATAATAATAATGATAATAATAATGATAATGATAATCATCATCATCATCATTATAGTAGTTCTTTGGTTGCTAGTCAGTTGCCTTTGGTCCTTAACAAGCTGGATTTTTTTGTGATTAAAGTTAATATTTAATTACTGGTGATCAATTGTGTATACCGTTCTATTTAGTGTTGTCACCATTTGAAAGCAAACAGCTTGAGCCCTTACTCTCAAGGATTTTACCGCAAGCATGAAGGTGTTAAAAGCTAAGGGACTGATCAACTCCACTCCCTTTGTGTTCTCTTAGCTTTACAATGCAGGGAGTGCAGTTTGGAGTCCTGTCCCATCCGTCAGTGGGCATGTCCAGGTGACTCAGGCCTAAGTCTGACCCATTAGTGTCTCGGAGAAACCCCGCCCGTGTCATCACCCCCTAACAGCCCAGGAAACTATGCTCACTGCCGACATCCTGCCCCAGCAGACGAGCCAGACAGGCCTGTCTGATAAAGTGAGACGCTTCATGGCATGTGTGTATGTAAGCAGAGAATAGGAGGAGAGATGTGGAGGGGTGGGTGGGTGATTTTTGGTGCGAAAGAACGGGAAAAGGGGGTTAAGACCGAGTGGGAAGCACACAGTTCCCACAGACGTCCTATAGAAGACAGTCCGAACACACACAACAATAAAATCCCAACGTTGGCTTGAGTCCAAACCACAGATCTGGCCAATCGAACTTCCCACACCACACACATACACTCACACATACACACACACACATGTACACTCACACACACACACTCACACACATTTTGAGGTCTTAGACCCACCAAGAAGCCTGGCCAGAGTTGTGGTCCACATTGTGTGCACAAAACCTCCCCTGTCACATTAGACAAGTCGAGTGCAGAAATGTACACGCATTATTTAGCCATAAATCTTTCTCAGGCTCGGCTTTACCCTCATCCGTCTTTCAGTGGAAGGATGTTCTAAAGAAGAGAAGGGGACCACCACTGAATGGGTCGGGGGGGCGTGTGGCATTTAATCATGACTAAACTACAGAGCAGCACCAACAGGGACTTGGGGTCGTGGGAAGACAAAGCATTTTAAGGTGAGATTCTACAGGTAAACAGTATAGTTTTTTATGTACTGTAGGACTTCTAAAAATCGAATTGAAATACGTAAATGAGGAGTCTGATACAATTTAAGAATCAAAGAACTGATCATTTAAATATTTTAGAGCTCATTTTAGTATAAAAACTAGCACAAATGAAGTTATGTAACAAAATCAAACATATATGTCGCTTCTCATCTTAACTAATCATCACCATTGTGAACAACTCTGACTTAGTAAGGTTTTATACAGAAATTTGAAAAATAAAAGTCATACTTATGGCTTTTCTTAATACTTGCCCGTTTTGTTTATTTATTATTTATGATTAATTATACAAAATCATTTTATGACAGTGACAAGTATCTTCTTACAAGCCAAATCAAATATGGACACATTTTCCAAATATTATTCAAATAGATAAAAAACTGAAATAGATTCTGTGGTTATGTATATTTGTGAAAACAGAAACCAGTCTGATTATTTGCTCTGCTGCTTATGTGCCCAGCCCTGTAGCTTTTAACTTATTCACACAGAAGGACTATTTCCAGTCACATTCTCAACCTGTATGGACATGATCTCCTCTGAGCCCTTTGATCTGTGCTATAGGGCCCTCTTGATGTCTATAGTGTGTCCTGTTTTTCACTATCATGTTACCATGCTTCCAAAGATGCCTTTTAATATGGTGACAGCAAAAAACAGCACACACTGAGACCATTCAGTCCATTTAAAGAATGACGGACAAACGATGGACCAACGAACAAAAGACCCAGAACAACTAGGTGGAAAAGTGTAGCAGAAACAAAACAAATGGAGATGGTACTGTCATGAAAAGAACGTGGGACATATAGGCATCAAAGAGGTGGCAATAATAACATGGATCAGCAACACCTGGAGCTGCACAGCCCTCACACAAATATGCTGAGGCATCAAAATAGATGCCTCTGTTTGTGCATGTTAGATAAAAACTCATCTACAGTGCAGAAGGTTATCAAATTACATTTCCTAACCTACCTTTCACTTAAAGTTGGCTTTTAAAAATCGCTGATTTATTCTGTCCTTGACGTCCACCAATGTTTTTACATTTCTGCATAATTCAACAGAAGTCAAGCCAGTGTTTTTTTCACTAGTGGTGCTAAAAGCTGATAAGTTCGAACACTTTCATTTAATCATTTTAATATGCCAAAAAATTAGACAAGCAGTAAACAGTACTCGATGATTCAAAGTAAAACATAACGATTTGAGGCGGGGCTAAAGGCTTTTGCACAGAACTGTATAGTTTTCATATTCACATTTAAAATAGCACATTTTCAAAATTATATTTACTATGATTACATCCACACCTTTGGTTGGGTATTGGCCTTTCTATGGCTACTAAAGCAATTAAGACGTGATGATGTAAACAGTAGCTATCATCATAATATAGGGTCATGTGGTCTGGGCCAATATTTGACAGACTATTTAAGATCCAATCTTTTAAAACTTTTGATTCAATCCAACGGCTATCACATTCTAGGACATCTCTTAGTACTGGTGTTGTCATGAATGGTCACCATTTGATATTAGATATTTAAATGGATGATACTGTAAATAAATCTGATTTGCTAACAAGAGGTTGAGGGCAAAAAACTGTGGAAAACTCTCAGGATGAATGTGAAAGAATGCCGCCTCAAAGTGTGTAGTATATTGGTTGAATAAAAGAGCATGCATGACTGACTTAACAACAGTAAACAGCACCTTAATGACACACCCATACTCAAACAAGAGTTTCTGTATGAGTAAGATCCTTTTAAATAGCTAATGATGTCCAAACATGACAAAATGTTCACCACAGTTTTGGGTCTGTGACTTTCCCTACTGTGGATATAGTTCTTTAAATGTCCTGACTGTAGGTGATTTGCTGTTGGACGGTTTCAAAAGTTTTACATTTAGCAGACGCCTTTTATCCAAAGCGACTTCCATTCCCTAACTACAGGGGACAGTCTCCGTGGAGCAACT
>JBBKCR010000141.1:231383-245471 GCA_037577295.1 Ladigesia roloffi
ACACACACACACACACACACACACACACACACACACACACACACACACACACACACACACACACACACACAAGTCTGAAGCTGTGGTCTGTCCTTGTAAGAGTGTGGCGTTGGGTTCTGGTGTTCCAGTGGAGACAGAGAGAATGATAACGTCTCTGTGTGTGTTTGTGTGTGTGTGTGTGTGTGAAAGATAATGTGTGTGAGTGTGTATCAGCAAGGGTCAAACAGTGCAATTAACCCCCCTCCCACTCGTTCAGGGAGCTTTACTAATTAAGGATTCAAGGGCAGATTTGACAGGGTGGCAGACAGAACTCAGCAGCCTTTTACCCTTCATTCTCTCTCTTCTGTTGTTTTCCAATTCATTTTCTCTCCTCTGTTCTTTTTACTTTCTCTCACATTCTTTCCCACTCTCTCTCATCCTTTCTCTTGCTCTTTCCCACACTCTTTCCTCTCTCTCCGTCTTTCCTGTCTCTCTCTCTCCCTCTCTCTTGCCTCTCTCTTTTCTCTCTCTCTCCTCTTTCTCTGCTCCCTCTGTCTCTCTCTCTCCCTACCTCTCTTCTCCCTCTCCTTTGCTTTCCTCACTCTCTCTCCCATCTCTCCCTCTCCCTCTCTCTTCTCTCTCTCTCCTCTTTCTCTTCTCTCTCTCTCTCCTCTTTCTCTAATCTCTCTCTCCTTTCTCTCCCTCTCTCTCCCTCTATATCTCTTCTGTCTCTTTCCCTGTCTATCAGTAGTTGAATATGTAATTCTCTTCCAACGTCTAGACATCTGGTTCCATTCAATACCATTGTGAACAGTCCCGACTTTCTCTGTAAGCTAGGGTTTCTGCTGCTGCACCGATTTCTCTCTACATTTTTCATGAGCACAGAAATCTGTTTCATCTTCTAAAATCAGCAAAAACTGAATTCTCTGGTCAAGTGTCTGGGAGTTTTAAAGGGAGATTCCTGTATCTGGATAGTGGTGATGCATGATCCCTGTCTGAAAAGCATCTGATATTAGCGGGACACATTCTCTCAGATGTAAGAATCTGTCCTCCAACAGTTTACAGGTTCCTCTATGCAGACTGGCAGGTTTGGTATCCAGAGATTTGGAATCAAAGCCAGGAATTTCCTCAAGGTGTATTCAGAAGGTGCTTTGATATGTCAGGGTGAAGATGCTCCTCTGTGACTGAGCTGTACACGCAAAAAGATGATTTTAACTGTATTTAAAATTGTTTTGATGTTGGTTTTGCCGTCCTTGTTCATGGCTTGATTGAGGACAAGCACCAGTTAGCGGGCTAGTCTTTTACTATCTGCTAGTTTTGTTATTGCTAGTTCTGTCACAACAGAAACCTGGCCTGTGTGTGTGCATTTCTTTTCATCAGGAAGGTGCAATAATAAACAGTGCTGACAGTTAAGATAGGCTGCAGCATTAAGGACCTGAAGCAAATAAGTGACCTATTCTGTGATCACATTACAACCGCTCCAAAAACCCAAAGAGAAAGTGAGAGTAAATCTAACAAGGAAGATCTTGACATCAAAAATGAACAATTTTTATTGGAAATTTTTATTGGAGATCAACACAAAAGTTATTTTGTTGTTATCGTTGGCTTCTCAGTTCTCTCCTAACAGCCTCATGGAGCTCAACACGGTCTGACTTTGGTAGTTGAAACATGAATTTGATCACCAAGACTGATGTTTCAGATTTGGTTCAGACTTATTTATAAACCAAACATGTTTTCTTTTGAATCTTGGTTTTTCTTATGATCTGATCATTTGAAATAAATGAAGATCAGACAAGAGTTTAGTCTGTTTGATCACGCATCAGAGTGTATCGGGATGATCAGGCATTGGGCATCCATCTACAGGATATGCATTAATAACTGGCAGTCACACCATATTCAGGCCTCAAGCTTGGAAAAGTGTTTATTCTCGTCTTTTGTGCTTAAATATCTGGACTCTAATTAATTGAAAATAATCACAGTTAAAACTGTAATTACAGGATTGGTCAATTGAAAGGAATTAAACTCGGTTTCCCCCAGCTTCCCTACTCATGACCATCTCTACTCTCAGACATTGTGACTGCAATGAAAAATTGGATTGTCGTGCCTTGTTTGCATTTTGGTGTTCATGTTCTGACCACTAGGACTGTGCAGTATATAATCTAATAACCATTATCACAGTACCGTCTTTGCAGTACTGATATCAGAAATCTCCAATATGCAAATGAGCCTCTAACCAATCACAGTGTTTCTGATAGGACGTCCAATCACAACTCCAGTTGATTTACTGTATGTTCTGAAGAATCGAAGCCTCCGTGTAATCCAACAATAGTCAAATTATTCAAACCCTTAACCATTAAAGACACAGGGTAACTGTTTTTTAAATGGCTCATATTCAACATTTCGCTTCCATTTCAGTTTTTCCTTTGTTAGTTTCTATAATTAATAATTCATTAACTATGTTTATCCCGTAAAATTAATACTTCCATCTCTTAAATCTGTAAATGCAATTTTTAGCATAGAATATTGATTGTAATTTTAGCGAATATTAAATGAGTGAGGTGCGAATATAGAAAATGACATGGTTGTCTATTTCTAGCCAAATAAAGAAAATATAGAAAATGCACACACTTTCATATAGCTGTCATATAGCACTCACAGTCACACCATGCACTGTATAGAAAATGGCAGCGTGTTCCTTTCTACACATGTTGTGTATTTGTAAGTCTAAAAGCTGCACATATTCCAGGCATCTGTTGGTCCCAGCCTGCCCATATCTAGTGTGGCTTCCTCTTCACCAGCTCAGCCTCACCGAATCACCTCGCCCTCATTCAGCGCTCAGTCAGGAGCCCTTACCGAACAGCGATGTCTGAGTGGCTCTTTTCCATTATGAGCCTCTCTGCTCGACTGTGGCGGGCGGGAAACAGAGAGCTGTGACCCTGCATCAGAGAGCCCTCCGGTTACTGAGAACACAGCGTGAGTCACCGAGGCAATTCAGGCACTTTTCACTCACGAGGAGGCCAACAGGCCTGGCCAGCCTACAGCCCCCCCGCTAAAAAGTCCTTATGATAGCCTTATATGTACCTGACGGTGAAAGGGGGGGGTGTCTGGAGGGCTCTGAAACTGGATTGTTAATGAAGGGTAAGAAGGTTTGAAGTAGGACCAGGAGAATTCACGCAGGTGTTAAAGCAGTGAGACTTCAGCAGAAATCTCATTTGTACCTCTCCCCTCACGTAGTCAGGCAGACAGGACGTCCTTTGTGTCTGAAATCGTTTTTGAGCTGTGAGGTGAATGTAATGAAATGCAGCTCGCAAACAATAGAACGAAGGTGCATTTCCGTGAGAAAGTGTGAATCATTATTGCATGGTCGCTAGAAAAGGCAAACACTGGGTTATGGGCAAAAAAAAGTGTGTAACTCTCCAGGGTACATTTGCATCAGATACCAAGCATATCTATTGATGACAGATGTCAATGTATTTACATTTACGGCATTTAGCAGACGCTTTTTATCCAAAGCGACTTCCATTCCTAACTACAGGGGACAGTCTCCCTGGAGCAACTTGGGGTTAAGGGTCTTGCTCAGGGACCCAGTGGTGGTGCTGGAGGTAGGATTCAAACCCAGGACCTCATGGTCCAGAGGCAAGTGTCCTACCCACTGAGCTACTTCCATCCATGTGATATTTTTACAACTATCACAAATAGCCTAAAACATATATGCCAGGAACACATAACCTTATACAGACTATTGCAACTGTTCACATGATTATGTCTTAGTTTCATTAGCAGTCACTGATTTAATATAGTATACTTAAAATGAAAGAAATGGGAACAAATATTTAACAGTGACAGGAAATGGATTGAAAATGAAAGTCTTTGAAAGTCCTGGATACTTAGAAACAAAACATGAAGAATTATGGGGTGGGGGGTTGCAATACTTTATATCTAACATGGATTGATCTATAATAGTGTGTATTTCAATATGTTCTGAATTGATGATAATTGTGTTATGGCTCACTAGTATGAAGGGGTAATGTAAAATATGCTTAAAGAAAATATAATTTTCATTGAGATACAATCTTTAATCAGTGCTCCCCACTTTTCCGTCAAAAGAAACACAATCCAGCTCAATTACCAGCTCCAGCATGCTTTACTAACCTCTGATTATCTACACAGGCCTACAGAAAACCATACATTGAATGACTAAGCAAGGCTTTCTGAGATCCTTTCTGGTTATCTTTCCTTTAATTTCCCCACAGGCTGACTCTTTCATTACAGAAGTATAAGGGACTCTGGAGGCCAGTCCCTCTTTATCACTAAGTCAGAAGCGCTGCTCAGGAGATGCTCCAGCTGTTACTAGATATCGCTGGGTTTTTTAGTTGGGTTCAGCAAGCTTCTTCCTGTTAAATTGCTGACTTGCACTGATCCTGATGTCTCCTGTTACAGTTCTCATCTCCACATCATTAAGTGACTGGAAAAGTGGAACGCAGCCACATCCTGAACCACTTTTTACATCAAAGGCGTATGGCTTTCTTGTGTCTTTTTTCTATAGTTCAGCTGCAGAAACAAAAGCTTCATTCAACACAGTGTCTGTAATCAAGTATCACGTGTTCTTCTGCAACACGCAGCTTGTATAATCTTTATAGAAAAGCATTAACCAATAGACTGAGACACTCTAGCGAAGCTGCACAGCCCAATGACTTTTACAGACTTCAGCAATCTTATAACAACATTATCTATCACACTGTTCGACATGAATATAATAAACTTGGGTACAACATATCTAGATGTACGATGGCTTGTGTTAAGATGTGTAGATGCATGATGGTGTGTGTGAAGGTAAGTAGATCTTATTGTGTGCTGTGGTGTTTCACATGACACTTTACATTTTACACTTTAGTGGTAAAGAAATGCAGATGTATGAGTGTGTGTGTGAAGGTGTGTAGTTGTATGATGGTTTGAATGAAGGTGTGTACATGTACAATGGTGTGTGTGTGAAAGTGTGTAGATATACAGTAGAGTGTGTGAAGGTGTGTAGATGTATGATGGTGTGTGTAGAAGTGTGTAGATATATGATGGTGTGTGTGAAGGTGTGTAGATGTTAGATGCTGTCTGAAGGTGTAGATCATCCAGCACCAGTACCCTTAGTAGCTGAGTACAATCAAGTTCTCCTAGCAATGTTTTGTGTAAAGCCTTTCCAGAAGCCTGGAATCTGTGACAACAGCACAGAAGCAGCCCCTTTATTAATGCCAAGGATTTCAGGAGAGGGATGAACAGATGTTTACAAAGTTTTAGACAGATCATGTAATTAACCCTATTGCTCACCATCATCGCTGTCTGCCAGGATGACCACTTTGGCGCTGGGGAAGCTGGCCCCCACCTGACCTCCCATTGGCATGCTCAGTGACACATTAAAGCTCTCTTCTTCTTCATATAGTGAGTCATCGATAATGATGATGCGACACGGCTTCTCCCACTCATCCTTGTCGAAGCGCAGGATGCTGGTGTGGTCCTCCGGCCGAGTAATGTAGTCAGAGTAGGAGAGCACCGTGCTGGGAATGGTGCCAGTGGCAGTTCCTGCATATAAAATTAGATAAAAGGACCTGCAAATCACTTTGATTCCTTAAACCTCAAGTTTATTATTTTGGAAGCACAAAACATATGTAATAATGGTAAGAAATAGTGGATTTGTGTCAGGGCCTGATAGTCAGTCATTACAAGTTCTATTAAGACAATGGGCCCGATAATGCACACGGCGCAACATGCTTTCGTCACCTTCGCAACCCATCATTGCTAAGAAGATTGCGCTTCTGACTTCAGACAATACGCGACTTACCGTGAAAATCAGGCCCATTGTTTTAAATAACAGTCTGAATGCTTATTATTAAATAAAATTGTTTTCATTACTTTATGTTTAAGACTAAGATTTGTACTTTAGCTTGGTTCTTTCTGGCTTATTCACAAATTTGCATTAAATCTAACCCTAACATTTACCATTTCTTTAGCCAACCATTACAATAACTAACACCAACCCCAACTCCAGCCCTAACCCCAACACCAGCCCTAACCCTAACCACAACCCTAACTCTTACACCGAACGGCAGTTCACACACACTTACCCTAACCCCAACTCCAGCTCTAATCCCAACACCAAACCAAACTGCTACCTTCAGCCTAACACTAAACCTAACCCAACACTAATGCAGTAGAAAATGTGCTAAATTTCACATAAGTTTCAGTGTCTTTGTTAACAGTTTGAGCAAAAATAACCATCTCTATGGTAGCTTTGGGAACATTTCAGGCAATGTCACTTAAAATCCAGTCTTAACACTTAATAACACACATAAGCAGAAAAAGGAGGTTTAAAACAGTACTCGGGACAACCGGACAGACTGGACAGACCTTGTTGTGTGTAACAGATGACCATGAGCTCCTGGCTAACATCTCCAGACCTGCGCACCGGAACCAGCAGCTCACCAATGTCCTCCTCTATCAGATACTCCGCCTGAGGGATGAACACTGTGGACTCTGCAGAGAATAAAAAAAATAAAGGCCCAAACCTTGGTGAATACATGTAAAGCAAACAAACAGAATTTGGTTAAATATTCATCTAAAGGCCTGTAACTTTTCCATTTTTGTGATATATTTATATAATTATATTTAACCATTGAGGATTATTGCTTTAGCTCCAGCTAATTTATCCCATGTTTTATTTATTCTTACCATCACCAGGGTCCACAATCTCCACAGTGGCTTTATCTGGGAACTCAAGAACACCCATGACTGGCTCCGACAGCTGTATCTCAAAGGTCTCTGATGTTTCAAACTCCTGGTCAGTGAAGATCTTGACCCTCCATGTGGCTGTCGTCTGGCCTGGGTTAAACTGAACCTGCTTCTGGGCTTTTCCTCGGAAGTCCTTGTCTTTTTCAGCAGTGCCATCCTTAGTGCTGATGCCTGGGAGCAATGAAATACAACCGTGAGTGAAAAGACTTCAAAACATTCTTGAAAAAATTCACACACACATATTTACATATATATACATATATATATATATTAGGGGTGTGCAAAGTGGCCGCTGTGTATTTGTTAAAAGGGGAGAAATATTTGTATTAGTATTCGTATTCGAGTAAAATTCATAATGTAATTCGCAAACTCCACCCCCCCAAATCTACTCCTGAGCGCGTGACCGGGGGATGGGCGTTGGGAGGGGTTGGGATATGTGGTATCTACCTCGGAACGTGAGCGTGTGATGGGGGTGCCGAATACAGATATTTTAAAACACGTTACTTTTGCCATTCCGAATACGTGTGAGTGTGCTTTACTTTGAATTACCTTTTGGGTTCAGCTCCTGGAGGCTGCCCAATAATTACATTTACCATCCAATATCTAGTTTGTCCAGTCAGTTGGATTTTAAATGGCCAAAATGTTTAACTTTTGTTGTATTTTGTGAAATATTTACATGCTATTTGTGTATCAATCATTATTTTTAAACAAACTTAAAATGAAATATTTATAGTTATTGTCACTATAGTTAAAAAAATAGTTAAAAAATATCCAGGCTGGTTGACATTGAATGATCCATTTGTATATATACTGTATATATTTTGTGCAAATGTAGATATTAATATTATTAATACAAAGAATGATCGTTACATGGATAATTACAATTATAATGATAGTTACACAGATAACTATAGTCAGGGGCGCCGCCAGGGGGGGAAAGGTTAGAATGATTCTAGTGGCCCAGCACTGAAATGGGGCCCTGTTAGGGGCTAGAAATATTATTTTAATGAAGGGGAGGGGCCCAAAATTCTAATCTTTCATGGGGTCCAAGATTTCTGGCGGCACCACTGACTATAGTATAATTATTCATCTAACAAAAAAATTAAGCCCTCTTTGTGAAAGCCTCAGTAAAACTTATCTCAGCTCATTTCTGGTCTGCTCTTTGTAATAAGACAGGTATGGATGCCGCTGTGGCTGGCTGGTTTTCATTAGGGTAGATCTGTATCACTGTGTTTTGAAATTCTGCATGACAACTCTTTTGTCAGAGGTTCTCCAAAAGAATTTCATGCCTGTCAACTCATAAAAACTGGAGCATCATTTAGGACTCAATAACTCACTGTTACAGGACTGTAAAAATGCCAGCCTTACAAGACATGAGCTATAACATCCCAAAATAAACAGAAATGAATACAGAAGTGCTCCTCACACACTGCCTGAAAATGCGACCCTCAGTATAAAACCAGTTTACAGCATTTTATGGACTGCTTAGTTTGTTCTAAATCTAAATGTGTGAAAATGAGCTCATCACACACTTTCAGAAAAAAACATTATAAAATACTTTAAAGCAGGAGTAGTGATGAGAACTTGGACACAGTTTCAGTTCAAATGATGGACAAGTCAGTTTATGACTTTCAGTGGGAAAAAAAAACCTGATGTATAATTAAATGCCCTATAATGTAATCAAAGTCGTTTAGAGTGGTTTTATGTGAAGTGCTCCAATCAAGGAAACTAAGCATAAAATTTGAGATGGAAAGTCATTATATGGAATACAAAAACAGTGCAGGAATTTTTATGTTCATTTTGAATGATGGTTTAGACTAAAATTGTTTTTTTTCCAAAGGTGAATGCAGGATCTCTGGATATTTACTTACTTTTCATGTTTGCCACCCCTGGTCTAAAGTGAAATAATCTTCAGAATGTTTATTTTTAGATTATTTTAGACACTCACTATTAACATTACATTTCATTCATCTAGCAGATGCTTTTCTTTAAAGCAACTTACAATATGTGGAAACTACAAAGAATATTCTCAAGGACTTTGAATTCTAAAAAACTGTTTGGCAAGGTCATGTAAAGTGAAATTCCAGTTATTTTGATCCAAAAACACTGCCGCTTAACTGCAGGACAAGCTTACTGATGAATGATGTCTCTCCAAGATAGCCCCTGCGCTTCAATGTCACTTCCAGGAACTTTGCATCCTCATCCACCAGGTAGTACTCCTTCTCCAGAGAGATCCAGGCCCAGTTCAGTCGGAACGGCTGTGGCTTCAGCTTGTTGCCCCCTGTTTATGTAGAAATGGACAAGTTAGAGAAATAAGGGTGGTTTGGCACACTGATAAGTGACATCTAAAAGCATCCTTTACACCAAAACTACATTTTGTTAAACTAACTAATTTACATATAAACAAACTGGGATTTCACTAAATGTCCCTGAATGGTTCCTTAACATGTTGTAGATCTTTCAGATGAAATAAGCACATTCAGACAAAACTGAGCTATACATATTTATTCAACCCTTAGAACTCAGAATGGATCAGTAAAATCTGATTTCAGTAAATATAACAGATGTAAAACAGTAAAGAACCGGTATTTGTTCTCCAATACACTTGCTGTTTTTTTGGATGAAAAAAAAGGTGAATGAAATGCATTAAAGATTACAGGAAAATCAGCAGTAATATCATTAGGCCCAGAGTGGTTAAATTGCGGTGACAGCAGGCACTCTGGGATGTTGCCAATTCCACTTTTGACCTTTGCCTCGTTTCACACCAAAACCCTCCTCATTACCCCAATAAGTTCAACCAACCAAGGTCCTGTTGCAAAGGCAGGTTTAATGTGTGTGAGAGCCACACATTCAGTTCAGTAGGTCAAATCTAGGAGGCTGACGGTTGTTATTTGGCTCCTAATGCCTTTAAAGGCTAGACAGGACCTCCTGCTGTGGAGGGTGATGGGGTCTCTCAGGTATTTTGCTTCCTTTGAATGAAAAATGGGTTGGAGTCAAGGTGTCAGGCTAGTGCCACAGGTTTGGGTTGGGGTTGGGGGTGGGAGTGATGGGGCGACGGGGCAGAACGACACAAGGAGATGGTTCAGTTACTACTGTGATCCTCATCCATGACCGCAGCATGGAGTTAGAGGGACCCCTTATTTGGGCCTGGTCCTCCTCACCACAGCTTCACTACTGTCTATGTAGGCACTGATATCCCAAATAGCTGGAGAATTCAAAGCAATCGCAAACCTCACATCCTCAGTTTAATATTCATTTACTTGGTTTGGTGATTGATAAAATTACTCACTTTAGTAATTTAAATATATTCTTTATAACGTTTGTTTAATGGGTCTCTTGGGTGTAGAGTTCTAAGAATGCACTTTTTATTGGCATGAAAAATGGACATTAATTTATATTTCTTTACTCTCAAACATTTTATTATTTATTATTTTCTCTCCATTTGGTTAATAAAATTGGGAACAGGACAAGCACAATGTACTTCAGTAAAATATTTCCATAAAATGTTTTATGTTCCTGGAGAAAGTGAGAGAAAGTCAGTGAAAAAGAACACAATGCACTTTCACACTGACCCAAACCACTGCAACAACAATTGGGCCCAGGCATCCCTAATGGATTTTCAGAATATCAACAACATGCCAGTAACATCTTGTATGGGCTATTTTTAATTAGATATTTGGAAATATTTTATAACTTCTAGAGAACAGAATGAATCTGAAATATTGAAAAATATTTTCTAGCCATATTTCTAAAAACTTATTTTACTTTCTGTTTTTACTTCTGCTTTGTTCTGTTTGGTTTACAACAACTAGTAATGGTCTCATTATATCAGTGTTATCAAGTACCAGAGCATTTGTACAAAGCTTCACTAAATTTAAATGAGTGAATGTACATTTAATGTAGAAGCTAAATCATTTAGGATCTTAAAGCAGACATGGATGAAGCATGCTGTACTGGTATGATCCAATTTCTGCACGGACTGAAGTTGAGCTATGATCTTCTGTGACTTAGAACTGATCCTTTATCCCATTCCAACTTTAAGCTGTGTGGCCTCATGACTCTTATTATCCCAAAAAGAAGAAACGCATCATCCTTGTTAAGGTCATTCCTCCAATACTAGCCTTTCTGAGGTTCTTAAGTCAGGATTATCTTGGGACTTACTGTGGAAGATGACCAGAGGACTTATTATGTGCTCTTGGATTCAAGACCCTCTAAAATGAACTACTGAGAGTTTGGATTTGTCAAAAGTTTGGGGACACCTATTGAATGTTTACTTTTTACTTTTCTCATTGTTGTTTGTGATGATTATTTAAGTCAACAGTATTTATATGTAAATATCTGTAAATAATTAAGATAAGAAAAGATTATTCCTGGTAAATACATCTAAATAATTTTTTTTTTCAGACGTTATGCCACATTTAATCTAGAAAAGACTGCAGTCCTACTTTTACTTTAGTATTGAGTCCGTTTTAAAATTGTGTTTAATAGGTTTAAATTATTGAATGTCCTTCCCTGAAGTCCAGGTAGACATTTCAAAGCAAGCTCTTACATTGGTATGGCTTTTAAGGGCTTAGCACAAGGCCCAATATATCATTTTCAGCTCTCTAGAACGTCTAGATACTAAACTGGCTCTGAATATAAGCATCAGCCAGTGGGTTCCTGTGAGAAAGTAAACAGTAGCAGCTCTCTTCCAGAACTCTTTACTGAAGGAGTCACTTGTGTAATGTTAAATACAAGGTAAAACATTTGCCAATTAAAAGCTTCTGACATCTGTGTTTAAACTAGAATGGCCAAATAATGCTCAAGTGCAGCGCTGATAGTTTAGTGCTAGCAAAACTCTGAAACCTTACATGGATGCTAAATAAAAGTGAAGGTCTTGCTTTAATAATCATAAGTCTGTGCATGTTTCATTCTTAAACATGGTATGCTGTTGTGCTTATTGGTTGAATGAGTAAAAATAAGCTGAAATGACTTTTTGATTGGTTACCTTCAAGGACTTCTAAGGTTTTAAGAACAGGTGCCCAGTGCAGTCTCCAGATCAAAGTCTTTCGCGATTTGGATATTTCTGAGAACTTTATGTGAACATGTGGGCAAGTAAACAAACATATGGCGATGCAGACAATCTACCTGGCGATGCAGACAATCTACCTGCATTCAGTCAGCTTTGCCCTCTCAGCTGGCATAACTCAAAGTTTTCAGCTATGTGAGTTTAAAGAAAGAGGGCTTGAGTTTGGATGCTGGAGACAAGAATAGGATGAGGCCTACTTCCTGACACCTCTTTCAAAACACAGAGCCCAAACATCTTACAGAGACATAGCAAAGCCTAATGGCATCCTAATGAAAACACAACACAAGATTGCCATGATATGTAAGAGTGGATTTCCCACAACAGGCATTTCAGTGGGCCATCCTTCCACTTCCCATCCCCCAGTCTTCTCAAAATGGAACAAGACCCTTCCTTTAAACAGCTCAGGTATCTGACTCTGCAAGCTAAAAATATAGGAAACATTTATCATATACATCTCTGCCCGCTCCGCATACCATCTGGGTGGTTTGGCGCTCCATTGCAGCTGGCCTGAGGGAGGAGAGCATGCCCAGAACAAGCTGAAGTCTTAAGTTTGACATGAGTTTGAATACTGCATTGCTCTTAGTACCTCTTAATCTTAGAGATGCAAATCAAATGCATAATGCAGCAACACAGCATCTAACGGCAGAAATTGCAAATTTGCAGAAAACTTGGTTGCGGTACATTTTCAGGAGCAACAAGCAAATCATCACTGACATAGCAAAACCTCTCATCTCCAAAACAGACACTTTATAACAGAACATTCTTAATTCCAATTTACATTAATGCAGAGAGATTGTTTTCCAAATTACTTTTCACCAATTTTTCAGCATATTTACATGATTGGAGTAGAGATACATCATTCAGAGTGGTTAAATGATGATAAATATTTCTCTGCATTTTATCCATTCACCAAGTGAAGCAGGGGGATGCCACCAAAAAGGGGTGCGTGGCCACAGTGTCTTGCTCAAAAGTACCTCAGTGATGAAAGTGCTGGGATTCAAATGCACAACCCTCTGAGTGCAGGGGCAACATCTTAACCACAAGGCCACCAGCTGCTCCACAAATGATGGACAAGATAATTTGGAACCAGGTGTCACTAATTATGGATATTTTGCATTTATATATGCACTATTTTAACACAAAATGCCTTACATATACTTCTCCAGCATGAACAACCCAATTTTAACATTCATAAAACAAATTTTTATGTGTTAGAAACATTTAGCATAAAACTGCCTGCGAGGTGGTTTTTTGAGTCAGACGCCTGTTTCCTGACTCCAAAATGATTCGGACTCAGTAAGTTTCTCCAGTATGGACACAAGTCAGACTGATTTTATTTTATGTTTGCATAATGCAGATAAGGAATTCCCCTTTAAGTGGTAGAAGAAACTAATTCCAAGCAGCTGGACATACAATAAGAGCACAGTACAGCTAAGAAGTTTCTCCTACAGAAGAAAAGTGCATTGGGCAGCTTGCCCAGTTTGAGTATGAGTTGATATTGAGCTTAGTGAGTGTGTACCAGAGGATTATCAAATGAACGGCACTGGGACAAAAAGCTCTCTTTCAGTCTAGGATCCGGCAGTCGGCCTCAGTGGCCCCGTTACATTCCTCTGGCCCTGGATAATGCCACTTTGTCTGCAAGATTATAGAAAATAGATCCACTTCCATATAAGACAACATCTCTCTGTACCTTAAGGAACACATGTGTGGCAGTGATAACAAAACATTAAAGATCAAATCTTCAGTAAAGTAAATGGGAGCCATTCAAAATGAGAAAAAACTTCATGAAATTATGCAATAAAGATGTTACAGCCTGTGCTAAAGGGTTGTAAATCAGGACTAAAAGAGTTACAGGGACTATTTGAATGATGTTAATATCTGGTCTATAATTAAGCATTCAGCACCTGATGTGCGAGGCGTTGAAAATAGGCATTAGATTACCAATGTGGATTTAAAAATAAGACTTGTGGAAAAAAAATACGCACTGCTATGCTAAACAAGCTGACAGTATACAAACATGTATGGTATTATACAACCAAAACAGCCAGTATTTATATGCGTCATTAAAAAACAGGTCATGAGTTTCTGAGTATTTACAGAATGTAAGTGAACAAGTAGATATAATAATGTCCTTCATACAGTTAAAGGGAGACAGTTAATTAATCATTTAATGAGCAGCAAACTAACAAAGGCAATATTAAAGTGGAAAAACTCAGTCCCCTTTGATGGTCTTCAGATGGAACTATGTATATATATATATATAT
>JBBKCR010000141.1:245571-261653 GCA_037577295.1 Ladigesia roloffi
ATATATATATATATATATATATATATATATATATATATATATATATATGCGCTGTCAAGTGATTAAAATTTTTGATCTAATTAATTGCATGGTGTGGCGATTACTTAATCTATTTAATCGCATTTAATTGCACATACATACAGTCTTACAAGAAGCAGATTATTTTTTACCATTTATTATTGAATTACAAGCCTATAACTTGGGCTACAATGGTCATGACATTATTATCACTGACTGAACCAAACCTATGAATGAGGTTACAGTATATGACATTTTGATAAACTACGTCTTCCAACTCTCTCACACACACTCCGGTCACAGCGCTGAGACTCCGCCCCTCTGGAGGTCTGGATAGAGAAAGCTAAAGTGGCTACTTCCAGCTCAATGTATATATGTGTGTGTGAGTGTTTGTGTGTGTGTGTGTGTATTTTTGTTTGAGAGAAACTTGTACATTTATTCATTAGGTGATACATGCTGACATTGTAACTAAATATTGATGTCCAGTATCAGAAAATTGTTGTTAAAATGTACTATAGTGTGGCCCAACAGTGACTTTGTGCAAAACACGAAATAATTTTACAGCCCCTATGAGTGACAGGTGCTGTTTGACAGTAGCCATTAGGCCACAACCATGGAGGTGGCCTCACTCCACTGACTGGGCACTTTAGGCCCACATTTGGCAGAGCTTACCCTTTCTTCTCTTTTCTTTCTCACACCACACACACTTCCACTGGTTTGGAGATTCCAAGGCGCAGAGACAGCTGTAACCTCTTTCCCATCCTCTCCCCTTCCCTCCCTCCCCTCACTTGCTCTCCCCTTTTGTCAGCTTTTGTTTCTGCACAGAAGTAACAACTGAGGAGGACAGCAGGCTCTGTCTGGGTGGGCCAAAACCCACTGTCACAGGATTTCTTCAAATCCTTAAAAGGAGATTTGTATCTGGGGCAAACAATGTTCTAACAATTTTTGCTTAACATTTTTGGTTAATCATTTAATTAAAAAAAAAGAGAATAAGATTGGAGGGTGTTTAGTCATTCCAGTGCATGCTGTAGATCAAATATGAAGGCTTTAGTGGTCAATAAGAGCAATAATGTTTACTTCTCACCTTCCCACCAAACATCAGTAACTCATCAGAATGCACAGCAGCCTCCATCCAGGAGCCCAGGAGTGTTCACGGGTCTCCTGAGGTATTTATGAGAGCAATAAGGTACAGAAAGAATGCGAGGGCTAAGTAATGGTCACATTCCAAGTGACTCAGGCCACTCTGGCCTTTAATAAAAAACTACAGGAATAGACGTCTCACATCTGATATATGAACCACTTTACTGCAGTTTTTACAACTAACATTTAGACTGGATGTCAGCTACAGTAGGTCAGATTACCCTGACGTTCTGAAACTGATGTTAATCATTCTTAGATGAAATGCTTTAGAGGTATTATACTCAAAACTGTAACTCCAATGAACTGCCCTGTGGATTTCACTCCATGATATATGCTAATCATTTGAATTAGCATGCTCTTAGCCAGCCACCATTTTTTACACTTTTGGCCTTTTTCCAGATGTGTCTATATATAAATAACTTGGATAATATTTGTCCACATGTTCTGGGTCGTGATATTAGCATGGCCTGCTCTGTGCTAATGTAGTACGTCCATATTAATCATCCTCTAAAAGAGTTTTGCCAAGATTCTCTAGATGGCGAACTGTGGACACCTAAGATTGAGGGCATAATGGAGTTGTCATAAACATTTAATTCATGTACACTAATTATACTTAGTATAATTCAAGTTGAAGTTAAATGTGTTATAGCATCGTCTACACGATTTACTAGATTTCCAATATGCTGTCCATTGTTGGGAAACATGGTAAAGCAGCTAGGAGGTATTTTGTTGCTGTAGAGCTCAAACAGATTTACACAATCCTAATATAATAGTGATGATAGATGGTTCACGTATCAGGGTTGCAAAAAGACAGAGCTGGAGCCACAGTAATGATGGCCAATTTACAGTGAAGGAAGAAAATCTACAGATCTTCCGCTAAGAAGGACCTCTTAGCACACATTTGGTTGGGCCAGAGTCATGGGAGGCACTAATGGAGGAGGAGAGTATTCACTGCCGGCAGCATGATGCAAGGGTAAGCAAGAGCGCCCGTTTAAGTATAGTGCTAAGTATATCTGCCCAGTGTGACGAGGCGACCGATAGCTCCCATGCATTTCTCTTTCCATTTATAATCATCATAGCTCTCAGGGCCATGTTAGGTATTCCACACATGGACATGTGCAAACACTAGGCAAATCTTCGGACTTGTTCATATTTACAGGAGGCATGGAAAGTAGAACATAAACATATTTGCCATGGGTCAAATGGTAATTTAATTAAAAGAAGCATTATATTAAAGAGTAACAGCTCCTCTCTATTTTAACTTGAAATCTTAAAAAAACTTAGAAAATGAATGAAAATGGACATACAGATCAAAAAGTGAAAGCAGTACAAAGAATTTTCAGTGTTGCCAAAACATGGTATGTTAGCACCATTACAATAAGAAATGCAGTTTAAGCACTCACACATGCAAATGCTCAGTATCAGAGAGAAGCTTACCTTAGCTAACACAACCTAACTTACAACTGCATTCCTGTAGTTCTTGTTGTAATATTTCACACACATATATTATCATCCCAGGGTATCGATGGGGCCGGTGACTTAAATTATATTGTGACATTTGTACTCCTGTACTGTGCCAGTACTAGATCTAAACCAGTGGGGGCGCAAAGACTGAACTGACTAATTTAACACTAAATCACCACTGATGAATGTCCAGCTCCTGCACTAGTTCTGCAGTTCTGACACACCTGAGCCGGCCCAGTTTTCCACAGCTTTGCCAGGTTTCTGTCGAGGTTAAAATGTTGTTGAGCTAAAGTTTAGAACAGACACAACTTTGCTTGGCTAACATCTGGTTCAGGCTGAATTACAGATGGGTTCCCTCTTAATTTAGTCTGGTGACAGTTGGATTTAGGCAGAACTGTGTCAGGTACAGTTGGGTTGAGAATTGTGTTGGGTCACAGTCGGTTCAGATAGAATTTTGTTGGGTTATAGTCCAGTTCAGACAAAAAAGTTTCCTCTGACAAATTATTTTCTTCAGATTTCTTCAGCACATCACAGGTGTCAATAGGATCGGTCACATTTGTCACATTATGACATGTACTCCAGCACAGACCAATCTGAACCAGGACAAGGCTGACAGTCTTTCAATTTTATAACTTTTCTTTTTTTCAGTGCCGTTTGTTTAAAACCACCATACAACAATGCTCAGCATCTGTAATAATATTTTAGCAACAGTGAGTATTAATTGTCCACTACCATAGACTACTTTATAAAGCAGGGCTGGTTTGGGAACATAACCCAAACACTATCACGGATTGAAGTGAACCTTTAGGAGAGATCTGATCCCCAGGCCTTGTGTTGATGAATGGCTGGGTGACAGGTCAGCCATGCCCTGCTTTGACACCAGTCACCCGAGGCAAAGTGCTGGAGCTCCTATCGCCACACGGTCTAGGGGGCCCCGGCTGGAAATGGCCAAAAGCAGCCTAACCATGTCAGGGGCCTTACAGGGTATCAAAAGGATGTACATACAGCGAGAGAAAGTGAGAAGGAGAGAGACGGCCTGGGAGTCTGAAGGAAAGTCAGAGAAACTGTATCCAAAAGAAAATGAGATGGTATGACAGACAGAGAGGGAGAGAGGAAAAAGTGAGAGGTAACTAAGAGACCTTGGGGCACATGAACAGCCTTGCCATTTGGATGAGATAAGAATAACCCCAAAGTCATACATCAAGTTCGCAACCAAATCCCATAAATCTGTTCTCTGACACATGAGGCTGGAGAGGCGAAGAGGAAGTTCCAGTATTCAACAGCCACTGGCACCAGTGCACAGTAAATCCTGTGGCAGCCGCTGACATGAGCTAGAGGTCAGATCACAAACACAGTCAGGCAGAAGGCCTAAGGAGCTGCTCTGCTGAAAGACACCTGGGGACCTACTCACTCCCCTGAAAGCATTACTGTGGGTCAACACTAAACAAATCAACATTTTGGAAATAAATATTTATGCCCTGACAATACTTCTCCTGTCCTGGCCCACCTGGTCCAGCTACAATTCTACAAAAGTACAGTCAAGTTCAGACAGATTTATGTTGGGTTACACTCAGGATAAAAAAAATCATGCACAGTCAAATTCCAACAGAAGTTAGTTAGTGTGCAGTTGAGTTCAGACAGAATGTTGTCAGTTACTGTTGAGTTTAGACAGAACTGTCTTGGATTGGGACCATTTTTTGTAGCAGCATTCAGACTGATTTGAGAAATAATCAAATTACATTTAGTTGTGTAGGATTTTAAGGACTGATAATATCTGTAATTCAAAATAACAACACTAATGCAACCAATATCCTGACCAATTTGGCTGACTGCTCCCCTTCTTTGTACTGAATGACAAGCTTGAAGTAAAGGGAAGGCCCAGGGTTATCAACGGATCTCTAACTGGGTTTGGGTTACTGGTTTGGGACACAGAAGGCTTTGAAAAGAGGTCGGAAAGCAAATCAACTCCCCTTCATACACACACCCACACACACACACACACACACACAGACACACAGTTAAAAACAAACTGTTTGCTGGATCTTCAACAATATTATAATGGATGAGGACACAAACATGTCAGAATGAGTAAATGCATATCATGCTTACAAAATGATCAGATCCTGTATTTTCTCACCTGCTTTCTCTTAAAATTAACATTTAAAATGCTGTATTTCACCACTAGACAAGGTGACCTTGGGTTCCTTGACTCATTTGTCTGTATTGGTTTTAGGTGAAATGGAGGGAACTGGGAATTCAAGTCTGAACATGCTTGTAAACTCGCCACTGACTAGACAAGAATTTCCCAAAACTTAAATCCCTTCAGTCCACTACCCATAACAATGTGAAAAAAGTCAATTGACATCTACCCTCACTCCTTCTGATTCACCTCTCTCCCCAAGAGAAAACTTAATGGTACAGCAATTAAATAATATATTTAAAAAATGATATGTTATACAACAATAGAAAGGAGAAATGTACTTAGTCTTGGTATTGTCTACGTCAGGTTGAGCTGTTTTTGTCCCCTTTAATGCAATATATTTCCCAGAGTACTTTGTGCTCTGCATATTCATGTTGCAAAAATTTTATTCACCCATCCTTATTTTCTACCACTGTATTGTAAAGAGCCATGCTGCCCTCATTGTTGGATTGAACATACAGAAACTGAAAAAAAAGTTGTATAAAAGAAAATATATCTTTAAACCTTCAATTTGAGGCTGTCCTTGATTTCTTGTTGTGGATTTACAGTTTGTGGGGATAATCCAAACAGGCATTTTTTTCATTCACATTTATTTGTAGAAGCACAATAGCTGATTGCATTTTTTCAAATTCAAATAATAATGATCAACTTCGAGAAGACAAAACATTTGTTTCCATTACATTATTATAATAATGTAACAATATTCTGATATTTAGTACATCCTTAATCCATGGCACTAGCCGCTGTGAACCAGCAAACATTTCTGGCGCCCTGGTGTGTGTGTGTATATTTTGGGGTGTGGCTTGGGCTTGCAGAAAGTTATACATGTTGTGTCTCTGATTTCACAGGCAAACAGGTGCGGGCACACAGGCCAGAGAAAAGGGTCCCCAGAGGAAGTGCTTCACTCAAAGTGTTTGTGTTTATGATGGGGGGTGTGGGGGGGGGTTACATGTTGGCCCACTTAGGAGAGTGTGCAA
Source organism: Ladigesia roloffi (assembly GCA_037577295.1). Lineage (NCBI taxonomy): Eukaryota > Metazoa > Chordata > Actinopteri > Characiformes > Alestidae > Ladigesia > Ladigesia roloffi. Next base: position 251,371 of record JBBKCR010000141.1, read on the forward strand.
ATACACACACACACACACACACACACACACACACATGCAGAATTAATATGTTGTTCTTTGTCAATTTGATAATTTTAAACAAATAAGTCCTCACATCACATTCCTCATGGCAAGTGCATAGTCTTGGGTTAGAAATTATTCATTTATAAATTGATTATAGCAATATAGCAATTGGCCACAGATTTTATTATTGATAAGGAATTCTACACCACCGCAATAACTTCACTTTATAAAATGTATTAAAATGTATTTAATTATAAGATTCAAATATGCTGGAGTAAATTATTTGTACATGCCTGTGTAGTGCATCGTTCACAATAAATACAAAACATAGCCGACAATAACATTGCATCCATTTGTAGATGCTTTATATGGTATAAATTTTCAATTTGAGGAACTGAATGGCAAAAAATTATATCAAAGCAGTTTTAAACATTAAATCATAAATCTGAATGTACAGGCAGGTTATGTTCAAACTAGGCTGTGACTGAACTAATGCCCAGCTAATACAACTGGCATATCTCTGCTGATAATGAGATTTAGGCCAAAATTATAAAAAGTGGCCTATACTGTTTCTTTTCTGGCTCTGAATGGTGCCATGGCCCAATCAGGCTGTTAAAGACTCTAACCATAGATAAGTATGCCTGGCCCCTAAACCCACCACTTCTTCCAGCTGACTGGTTGCCAGAGATGCTGAATGCCAGCCCTGGGGTCCAGTCTCACACCCTCACATACACACACACACATACACACACCAGAGCATTCCCTTCTAGATAGAGAAATGGCTGGAATTCAATGGGAAGAATAGCCTCAGTGATATTAGGGAAATTAGTCAAATTCTTAAGTTCAGCACTACTCTACTGTACAGAACCAGAACCAGAGTATGAATGCACTTAGGGTGCAAAATATGGGGGGTCCCAGAGGGTCTGAGATCACATGACTGGCCCTTGCTTTGAAACTGTTATGCAAGTTATGCAAAACTGTTGAAATGAGGATTTTGTTCAACTTGTCAAGTCATTTCATAGACATTGTTTTGTTCTGTTTGGTCCATCCCCAATCAACTACCAGTGCAGAAAACCTTGATTCGGTTTAGTATTTACAGAGCCCAACTTATTTCATCCATCACTAACTCCTGCTCCTCATCCCACAACAATCTTTTTAATGTGGGACCCCCTGACTGCCATCAGGTATTTCCCACTGTGGTGTTGCCCTCAGGCGAGGAGAGTATTTGAAGCAATTACACCCTATACCCGGTGTTTAATTTATTTTTTGACCTAAAACATTTTAAATTCAGAATAAATTCACTCCTCTGCTCTGGGAAAGTGAATGAAATGCAAAATACACAATATACTTTAAAACTGCATAATTGTTTTTTTTCACCTAATGCAAATGTATAAATTTTTCATGTTATCTTTTTTATGAAATAAAATGTGATTTAAGACCAACATTATTATTATTACTTAATGATTGTTTATTATAAGAAGTAATTTATTACAGTAATTAAATACTGAAAATGAATGGCTTAATGCTACTATTATTTCAACTACCACTACTACTACTACTAATAATAATAATATCACCATAATAATAAGCATGGCTACAAATGGGAGATATATTTCTAAAGTAAAAACTGTAAACCACATCACTCCAAATGTCTCCTGTTTGTAAGAGACATTCCCAGAACGCATCGATCAACCTCATGCTGTTCTTTACTGACCACCAAAGCTCTGGTAACCTGCTCAGACATGTCCAGCCCGAAACAGACCTTCAGCCTAATCAGTTAATTATTTCCCTTTCTTTTCCGTCTCTCAGGTGTGTGCGGAGAAGGGGGCTGGGAGAGGAATTGGGGTGAAAGGTTAAGTTTTCTAGGCTATTTACAGAAAGACCTCTGTGTCCAGTCATTGTGTCCACACACGCTTGGGAGATTCAGATAGTGAGACATCAAACACACCTTAAATACCCACACACACATGCACGCACACACACACATTCCTACATCTGGTTCTGACGAGCCGACTGGAATCTCAAACAGTAGCAAGGCAAGCACCGGTCCAATTGACTTTCCTCTTTTGTCTGACACAAAAATCCCATTCTCTTCCTGAATAAACTCATAAACCATTCTCCCAACTACAAGAACAGACAATAGCTGCTGGTGTGATTTCTCGGGCCTCTACTGAATGTGTAATTGGACAGTGACACAGGTTTGGTTGTTTCAGCGCTGCATGAAATAACTATATAACTATAGAAATTACATCTCTTTTATACAATACTGACTTTTCAGGACAATATGAAAAATCCTTAACACTGAGAAAATCTTGTCTTTGTCTTTGCAGTCAAATCTGAGCAAAAATGTGAAAAATGGGGTCAATTTTGAATAACAACAAAATATAATGTGATTTATTGTGATGCATTATTTTATTTACTTGTGTGAATATTTGAATGTAACTCGAAGACCTATGGACATCAGCACTGATTCAACTTTGCCTCATTTGTCAGTAAAATGTTGTCCTAGATCTCTGAAGACATGATGTTCTTCTCTTAATGGTAAAATTGAACAAATCTGTAAATCTTCTCATCATTTGTAGCCTTCCATAGACTTGAGGGTTGTTTACTATCGCAAGACTGACCAAAGTATCTTTTTAATTTTGATGAATTTATTCTAGGTACATAGAATCAACTCCAGCTCTCTTGTGAATGAACCAATGCTGCAATGATGCATAGCTGGCCAACAAATAAGAGCTAATTAACTTTTATTAAAAGGTTATGTAATTAACTTGTCCATGCACTGTGAACCAGTTATGAAGTTAAAGGCCATTTAAATCTACCAGTCGTTGGTCAAATATGATGCTCAGTACAGCATAAATATATCCCAAACACTGCCGTGTGAATTGCATTTCAAAATGCTCAGAATGCATGTACCATTTATAGCAGCAGTTAAAATAGCACACCTTCCATCTGTTACTTTGCTTTTGGAGTACCTGGTTTGGAATATACCCCCACCCCCATGCATCAGTATATGTGTTACTGGTTACTTGACAGCAGAAAAGTGTAATTTTTTTAACGTAGTGGACAACCAGACAGAGGTGTGCCTCAGTCTAATCTACATTCATATGCAGCATGTATGTGCAGTATCATTTTTAGCAATGTGTTTGATGAACAAATCCTTTACAATTCCATTTGTTTCAGTTAAAGTGATAGGATGCGAAAACATGGGGAATTCACGCATAAATTACTAAATTGGACGTGTTTGCTTCCACAGCAAAGACTATATTCCATTGCCATGATATTATATCAAAGACAGGGGAGTTTTTGTGTAGGGTGTTGTGCTGCTTTCTGAGAACTCCTAATTTCTTCATATTTTGCTACCAAAGAGCTAGAATTTGTATTTTTAAATGTGGACAGAACAGTTCTGGTTTCCTAAAGGACTTTCAGAGAATCTCATTTCCAGTCCAGTTCCTGAACCAGACCAGTTTCAGAGAAATGTTTCTGCTGGTTAAGACACACCTACGCATGAATCATTCAAGCAGAACAAAGAGCGTCTAACTGAAGTCCTGAACCAGTGAAGAACCAGGAGCAGATGGTTCCAGATGATGGGCCAGTGATCAGTATAGTAGTGGTGCTGAATGCTGAGTGGTTGGAACTCCTATATCTGTACACTTTGTATTTTTAGGCACTTTCCTGCCTGCCGCAGTAAACCAGTAAAACTACAGAGATGAGTAGTAGCTTTAAACCTATTCACAATACTACAAACATACTCTTGGAAGACAACCAACTGCCAACACCAAACATCAAACTTAATGCATTTTAAATCCAATACTAACTTAAGTATAATGCAAGAGCTTAAATTAATGAGAAGGTTGATGTGGTCTTACCATTGTCTTCAACTATGAAGTAGAAGATATCACTTGTGGCATTGGACGCATCAAGCAAAACGTAACAGATCTTCATGTCATCAATATCCGCTGGCGAGAAACAGTCAAATATTTCAGCGGGGTAATATACCTCAGCATGCAATCATCTGCTGTCTTCACATTTGATACTAGTTTAGAGCTGTGCTTCCCAAAGTTAGTCTTGGAGACCCACCTCCCCTCTTTCAACACATCCATTTCAATGCAATAAGAGAATGTCTATGAGCTGATTAGTTAGATCAGGTGTGTTGGACGTAAGAGAAGCATGTGCAGGGCAGGGGGCCTCCAGGACAAAGGTTGAAAAACACTGGAGTACAATGCTCAAGGTAACTTGACTTCTACTGGGAAATAAAGAACAGTTGGAGCTATTAGAACAGCTTACCTTGGGAGAAGGTCTTGATACTGTTGTTTCCCACAGCAGTGTTAATGATAAACCCATGTATTGGGGCTTCAGACACAGTGAACTTTAAAACTTTGTTTGGGCTGTCCCTATCCTCAGCTTTCAGGGCTTTACTTGTAATTAGGAAGCCAAGATGCCCAGTATGAAGGACCCTGAGTGTGGGTGCAGCTTTGTTGACCACAATTTGAGGCACACCATTGTCCACAGTGTTTATAAGAATGGTCATCATTTGTGGCTTTCGTGTCTCATAGACAGTGTCGGGGAACACATAAAAGTCTGTATGAGTTCCATCAGTAACCGTGAAGGAGAAGCTGTCTTCATTGGTCTCTGTACTGTCATGCTTGTAACTAATTAGGTTTTCGTTTAAGTCTTGCTTGGTAAAAGCTGTAATAGACTGAGTACCATTGAACAGAAGCTGACCATGCACTGGCACCTGTGTGACCACAAAGCGCAACATGCTATCTGGAGTGTCACGATCCTCTACAGTCAACTCAAAAGGTGTGATCAGTTTGGTTTCACCTTCTTCCACCATTAATTTGTTGATGGTCAGGACTGGCTTCTTGTTGTCTACATCAGTGATGGACACCCGGAAAGTGCGGAAAACTGGATTATAGCCATCGGTCACCTCAAACTCAAAGCTGTCCATCTTCACTTCATCATCAGAGGTGTGAATGTAGTAGACCTTGTTACCAGCTAGTTGTAATTGAGTGAAGGTGGATATGGGTATACCAGGAAAGTCTGTGCTTTCTAAATGACCTCTGCTAGGGGCACGTGTAATACTAAAACTAAGGTATTCATCAGGGCTGTTAATGTCAGTAGTGCTAAGTAGGTCTGTGGTCAGAGTCACTTTGCCTCCTTCTTTGAGGGTCACTCCTTTGTTGATGACATCAGGAAAGACCATGTCGATGCTTCCAATGTTGATGTAGAAGTAGCGATCAATGAGGGGGTTGATACCATCGGTGACATCAAACTTGAGCAGATCACGAACACCTTCCTGGCCTGTGTGGACATACTGTATCAGCTGTTTGTCAATTTCATCTTGTGTGAAATTCATTCCAATGCTGATATTGCCAATAACATCACCGTGTTTGGTGATTCGCTGGAGGTAGCCTTGACCAGGACCATAGCGGGCAATGTAAGTAAGCTCTTTGTCCTCAGAATCTAAATCGGTTGCTTTGAGGACTTTGTTGCTAATTACTTTCGTTTCTCCGATTTCAACCTCCAGTCCGTCATTAATAGTCATCCTTGGGGTCTCATCGTCAACAGGAATGACCATTATGAGAACTTTCTCTTCAACTGTGTGTTTCCCATCAGTGAGTTTAATTTCAAAACTATCTTCCTTTGTTTCAGAGTCATCATGCTCATAAACAATGTTAGATGCTTCTTTGATCTGTTCTAAGGAGAATGTCACAACAGGGACTGTCCCGCTGCTTAACTGCTGGACAATGTTTCCATGTTTGGGGTTCTTAATAATTTCAAACTCCAATTCATCCCCTGGAATGTCGGCATCAGCAGCATTCAAAATCGGAGTGTCTATGACCAAACTCATGCCCTCCATGACCACAAACTCCCGGACGAAAATTTCTGGTTTCTCATCATTGGCTGGGATGATGACAATGGGAAAGAAGTGCCTCTCTGAGAAGTTAATTCCATCTGAGCAACGGAAGGTGAACCTGTCTTCCACCGGCTCTACACCTTTATGAATGCTCTGGACATAGTAGATGTGACTGAGGCTAACATCTTTAATGCTGAAGGCAGTAATGGCAGTGCCTGCTCTTGACTTCTCAGACCCAGGAGCTGGAGAAATGTTCTCCACATAACCAGATGTGCACTGAACTATGATGGTACATAGGATATCATCATTATCTGTGTCAATATCTTCAGCTTTAATGTGCTCTAGTGTAATAACATTCTTTTCACCCTCTACCACCACAAACTGCTCCACAACGCTAACCACTGGGGCAATACTGTCTACAGGAAGGATAGTGACATGCACACGTACTCCTTGGACTTTGTTGCCCCCTACAACCCACTCATCCGACATATCAGATATGGTGAGGTTGAAGGAATCATGCTCTTTAATTGGGCCAATTTCGCCACTTGTGTGGACATAGACGACTACTCCATTTATAATGTCTTGTTGGGTAAAGCGTTCGGCAGCATCACCGTTCACCATGATTTCTCCCAGCCTCGGAGGCTCTTCTACTATAAAAGTGAGCATGAGGTCGTCAGTGTCTTCATCATGACCTTGGATCACACTGCTTGTTATCTCTGTGGCTCCATTCTCAAGCACATCAATGGAAGTCCCTAACAGACCTGATGGTAGCATAATGGTCGGGGTCTCATCATCAACTGGCTTAATACTAACTTTAATAATTATGGGCACATCATGAAAGCCATCACTAACATCAATTTTTACAACATCACTGAGCGATTCTTCACCTCCATGGGTGTAGCTAAGACGACCACTCTCAATATCATCTAAGGTAAATGTCTCCCCATTAGGCATTTCAATTTCTAAAAATTGCAGCTGCCCATATCTAGGAATTTGTGTCACTTTAAAGACAACGTTCTCATCCTCTGTGTCTTGATCAGAGGCATCCAGTTCATTTTTGGTTATTATGAAGGTGCTTCTCTCCAGCACAGTAAAACCAGTATTAGTGATTACAGGAGGTTTATTGTCAACAGGCTGCAAAAATATAGTAAACAGGCCATCTACTGAGTTACCTGCAGTGTCCTCAACAGTGAAGGTGAACTGAACCACTTTAGGTGTGATACCCAGTTCCTGGTCAGGGGGCTTATATGCTACTTTATGGTGATTTACCTGAGCTTGAGTGAACTCTGTAATGACTGTGTCAGGACTGTCAGTCAGTACAATTGCTCCAAGGGGCACTGGGTTATTCTCATCCATATCTGTAGGGGGCTTGACGATGGTATACTTGAGATCTCTGTCATCACAATCCAAGTCTGTGTAGCGTAGAAACTTCTTTTTAAAGAATGTCAGCTCATATTCTTTAACTGTCATGTGCAGAGAAGTGCCTGGATACAGTGTTGGGGGTATGTCATCAACTGGATGGATTTTAATCAGGAACGTGTGCTCTCCTGACTGATTGGGAGGGTCATTGTCATCCTGGACTCTGAACACAAATTGGTCAATGACAGTGGTGGTGCTGTGGGGTCCTTTGTGGCGGTAAAAAAGTTTCCCATCCAGAATATCCTGCTGGTACCATTCTGTCACCACCTGTTCAAACATCTCATCTGTTGCACTAAATTTCCAGGCAGAGGCCTCTACCGGGGGCTCCACTTGTCTAAGCAGCAGCTCGCCAATGGTGGAGTAGGGTTCCTCTAAAATAAACTTAATGGTTGAGTCCTCTGAGTCAATATCAGTAGCACTTAAGATAAATGGTGAAATCTGCATCATTTCATTCTTGAACAACACAATGCCAGTGTTAGCATTAATGATGGGGGGCTCATCATCGGTGGGAGCAATTGTGATAGGAAACAAAAACTCAACTTCATTTGTGCCATCTGTCATTCTAAATATGATGTTGTCACTGTAAGTATCACTTCCGTCATGTTGGTACACTACAATGCCAGCATCCAGATCAGCTGATGTGAAAAATTTCCTTCGAGACCCAAACACAGTCAGTTCACCATGTTTTAAGCCATCAGCTACAGTGATCTTAACATCTTCAAGGTTATCCTCATCGCTGATTTCCAGATTCTGAGAACTAGACAGTGGCCTTGACTGACCCTCAAAAAGTAGCTGGCCTGTGTTCTTGGTCGCTACCGGGGCTAAAGTGTTCATTGGTTTCACCACAATCATAAACGCAAACGTATCAGATACTGCCCCATCCGTATCAACTATCTCAAATTCGATCTGGAAAATCCTTTCTACCTCTGAGTCTTCAGAGGGTGGCTTATAGGCAATTTTCAGATCTTTGACATCTCTCTGATAAAAAGATGTTATTGGTAAATTCTGATCATCTGTGCTGATGATATAGCCCTGCTGATATCCAAGGGGAGATGTTATGTTAAAGATTAAGTCATCAGAATCTGATTCCACATCTTCAGCTGCCAGCATGTCAGAAGTTATGGCTGTCATCACAAACTGATCAACCTCCATCATCATCATTGCTATAAAGCTGGCCTTTGGAGGTGTGTTTTCTGTACCTTCTTTAATTCTGACCATGATTTGAAAGTGCTCCTGTTGAATAGTGGTGCCCTCATTGTTCTGCACCTCTACTAACATTGGTATATAATCTCTGTTTGGAGATTTGGTGGTGGCAGTGTGCAGGTATCGAATGCCTTTTTTGAGAAACTCATCACAGTCAATCGTCTGGCCATTAAGAGAGGTATCTGAAAGAGTTCCATACCTGGGGAGTCCGCCTGCACCAAGGAGCGTGGTCACTTTGCAAGTTGTGGCACCATCCTCATAGGCAAACTCCAGACTCTTTTTGTCAATAGGGTTGCTTTGGTCATTGAGCTTTTCCACTACAAGGGGCATGTTACGGGTGAGAATCTCCAGCTGCTGGAAGACCACTTCCACCTCCAGCATGAAAGGAATGACCACAGTATCTGTATGGGAGTCATACCTCAGCTGTAGCTTTACATGGTCCTTGCTCGGACTCCGCGAACCAAAGTGAGTGTATTTTACCTCCTCTGCTCCAAAAGCACAAGGGAACTTTTTGGGTGTCAGCATTCCAGGTCTCTGTGCCAGTGGGTCATTATCCAGCACTGTAATGTGGCAGCTGTCTCCAGGCTGCACCTCGGTGACAAGGTCATTGATTGGGTCCAGATAGACAGATCGTCCAAAGGGAACTCTTATCCCATTGTTCGCCACCAAGATTGATTCAGCATTAGGTCCAGATTGGCGCCTGAACAAGAACGCTGGGTCAAAAGGATCTGCCTCTGCTGTGTAAAAGCAACAGCCTAATGAAATCAGTAGACTGAAGCACTTCAGAAGTGTCAGCGCTACAGACAGTCTTGTGCTTTGCAGACAACCAGCCATGTCCACAGCTAGTTGCACTGCAGCCTTTCAAGGTTCTTGCTAAAACAAACACAATTCAGTCTCCAAGAGATTAAGCAAGAAGGTCTGTACTCTTCTCTTCAAACTTGGTCTGTGCTCTTCCAATGGTTTCCCTCTTCCTCTGTGTCTCTCCCCCTCTCTGCACTCCCGCACACACAGTGCAGTCGGGAGCAGTGCAGGTAATACTTAACTAGAAAGACAGTGACAGTGCAAGACTCCACCCTCAGCCCGACCTCTCCCACGGCTAATTTAAGACAGCAGATTGGACGCCCCCCTCAACACCCCAAACACAGCACTGAGCCAACCCCCCCTGCCAGATCTCATTCTCTGGATGCCCAAGGCTGGGATTTAAAGGACTTTCATTTGTAACTTTGAAGTTTGAATCAGAGTCTTCTAAATTAGAATCCCAAATCACTTCATATCATTACTTTAATTAAGTAGAACATTTAAAAATAAAATTAGAAAAATAAGTTGACAGAATAGTAGAACAACTCCTATTATCAACAGGTAAAATATATTGTTAACAAGAGTTTTCTTTATAATTTTACCATATTTTTGTCTGCATGTACGAATAAAGGCAGAGGTTTTTATAGAATATAAATGTTCTTAGTTTGTAAAACCATCTGTTCATTTATATCAATTTTGGCATCATGGTGTATTTGCATAGTCCACACTGACAGATGATATGAACTTCTATCCCTGTTTTGCTTGTCCAAAGACGTCCAGAAAGTCTCCTAGCCAGACATCGTAGGCAGATGCCCAAATACTGGACTTGCCCAAATACTGGACACGTCATGCAGATAAACAGGAGTGGTCCTGAATCACCAACACAATATAGATATTTGCAGGTCTGGCAGGCATCTGACACATACACACACAAATATATATACAAAATGACACAACATTTTATTAATATTTAATACTAAAGATATTTTTGGATTCTTTT
>JBBKCR010000141.1:276305-297532 GCA_037577295.1 Ladigesia roloffi
TGTGTGTGTGTGTGTGTGTGTGTGTGTGTGTGTGTGTGTGTGTGTGTGTGTGTTGTAGGTCATACATGTATTTATATTTTACATTCGTCTGTTTTAAAGAAGCCCTACTTGATTGCATTTCCATTATCTAAAAATGAGACCCTCTGCTTCTAAAGAGGGGTCCTGGTGGTCCAGTGGGTTGGATACTTGCCTCTGGACCAAGAGGTCATGGGTTCAGATCCTCCCTTCAGCATTACACAACTGGGTTCGTTTACGGCATTTAGCTGACGCCCTGATCCAGAGTGAAGTACATCATTGCTCAAGTTGTCCACATCTGTTCCTTAAACCTGTAAAGCTAAACTTAAATCAACGTTCACTTTTCAACCAAGTTACTGCACACTAGGTAGGCTGCACCTAAACAACACCTGTCAAAAAAAAAGCAGAAGTTAAATCGACACAGTCTATGTGTACCAGATAGCAGTTGAATTAATCAACAGACAGAATAAATGTAAGCAAATTTACGAGAGGAAGACAGCAGCCACACAGAGCCTATAAGGGCCCTGAGCACAACCCTCAACACCAAGGTGCTGCAGGGAGACTGTCCACTGTAGTTAGGGGATTATGTGGGCAAATATGTCTGTTAAAAACACTGTAAAAGTAAGAATCAGGCCCATGAGGTATGTTGTCGGGAGCTATTTTGACCGAATTGTTTACAAGCTGAAGGCTGCTCGTGTTTTCATGTGCAGTAGATTTCTTGCTTGTAAGAAAGAAAACTTGATCCTGTTTGCACACTTTCAGTATTTTGAGAAAACTCTGGGTGAGGCCCTCTCGCCTGAGTCTGTTCCACAGGCCGCCACATCTGAGAGGGGGCGCTACAGCCAGCCAGCCAGCCGACCAGGCCAGAGTGGATGAGCTAATCGCTTCACTCTGAGGTGTTGGGAGAACAGAGAGAGAGAGAGAGGGAGAGAGAGGAGAGAGAGAGAGAGAGAGGGAGAAGAGAGAGAGAGGGAGAGGAGACCACCCACCTGGCGGATTCAAGATTCAGGAGGCCCAGACGCCGCAGCAGCTCCATTCTGTGACCCTCTGTGCCGCCCCGAGCTCCAAGCTGGACCCTTCGCAATTGAGCCCCCACCCCAGCACCACCCCTCCTCTCACTCCCCCATCCCACCCACCCACCCACCTCCCTCAAGCTAACAGGGAGAATGGAGGAGGAGAAGGGTGGGGGTGGTAAACAGCCTCTCTCTCTCTCTCTCTCTCTCTCTCTCTCCTTCAGAGCACAATGCGAGGGAATGTAGTCAGGCACTAGAGCACTTTTAGAGAGGCCAAACGTTGCAAAGGCCTGAATGCAACATCTGTGAAGGCACGTAGCCACAGGGGGAAAAGGCTATTCTGTTGTGAATCACATCTACAAACCTGCAATTTTGGATTGTTTCTGCTTTTCTAGCTCCGTATCCCCAACCCACCCCCCCACTTTTTTTTTATTTTAGCATTCTTGCTTTGGCACAAAAAGGCATACAGTACATGAATGGCTTTACAAGGTTGAGAAGTGATTTTATTATAGCTGCATTGTTCTGGAGGGGGGGTCAGATGCCTGCATATGTTTTCCACACCCTCAAGAGCGAATGCATATTAGAAACTGGTGAAGAATTTTTTACGATTTGCACAGAACTGGAAATATGAAGTAAACATTCCCTTGGGAAAGAGGGAGAGGGAGAAAAAACTGGCATAAATTACAAAGGCAGCGCAGTGATACGCTGCGTGTAGTTTTCAGATCTCAAACACAGGCTGCCTTTTTCCCCCTCCACAAATATCTGTTTCGAATATTCGTACTGATTGCTCCAAAATTGAATGCATTTATTTCTTCCCCCCTCAGAACAGGGACGACAGCTCATATGGCCTCTTTTAATACATGCAGATTTATTTGTGACTTTTAAAACGATGTTCTGGCAATAAATGAGCATTAAATGGAAAACTGCCTTTTATTCGCTGCCTAGAAGGGCATAAGATATTCATAAACATGTCCTGTTCATTTTTAGAAACCCTCTGAGAAGTTGACTGACCTTTACACCATCACCCTCTTCTTTAAAAAAGCATGAAACCCAATCTCTCACACCACCACCGCCTGTAGAAATGACAACACGGGCATGACCTAACGCTGGTGACCTCCAGAATGGACCAGCGTGAACATTGGATTTCACCCTCCCTGCTTCCTAGTCATTTCCCTTAATCAATTTCCTGCCTTGAATCCAATATTGTGTGTGATTACTCACCATAAGTTCATTTCCTTTAAGGAGGGCACTAAATGGAAATCGTGCCCAACTTAGATGAAGAGGGCCTAGACCTTGTGGGGTCGGGAGCTACATTTTTGGTGGGCCCAGGACAGAATAAGACAAAACTGTATACTAAAAAAGCTAGATTAGAATTCAGATTGAGTTTTTCAATTAAAACATATTTATTTGTTTCTACAAAATTTCAAGAATTTAGTTTATAATAAAGAAAGCTTGTTAATCATTTGAGAGGATTGAGTTTTACGTTTTTAAGAGCCAAATCAACCAATTTTAATTGGCCACCTCTAGGCCATACTTGGGACAGCTCTAACCTAAATGTTAAAATCTTCTAAACCAAACCTTCAAAAGGGTTGTGGATCAGACCAGTGTACTAGTACGTACGATCACCTTCCTCTGGAAGACCCTGGAGAAGAGGGTAGCCCCCAGACCTGCCACTGAATGGCCACTTCAGGCACAAGCTGAGCTGGGTAATCGCTGGGGTTTGAACTTACAAGGCTTCTAATGCCAAAAGGTCAAGCACTGGTGGCATTCATCCCTGTGGCCTGCAGCCTCCCTATTCTTCCACAGCCTCGCTTCTCTCCTCCCCTCTCCATACAGGCTGAACCAGTGCACTGCTCTAGCCAGAGCCTCCAATAAATCATCATTCATGCCGTTTCCTTTGCTCCTACACATATCCAACGGTTGAGGGTTTACCACTGAAGCGATGCAGTGTGAGTGAGAGAGAGAGGAAGAGAGAAAGAGCGAGACAGCTTCATTTGCAGGTCAGTTATTTGGGGAATTATAAATCTGCTGCTGTGTAGTCAGTGTTTTCCTTGCTAATGACGCATCGCGCTTCAAGGATGGAAAGCTCATTGTTGAATCGGCTGCTGAAAGCTGACCGACGATCGAGCAATTCACAGCTCTCTCACAGAACAAACCCAAAGTGACCACTTGGATAAGTGGTTTGCTGCTCTGTTTAACATACTTGCTAGATCAAATCAGCACTTTTGCCACAAAAACATGCCACAAAGTGTTTATGAGCAATGCTTGCACAAAGTAACTGCCGGGGCCTCTGCAGCAAACAGCATTCAACGACTGGCCAAGGAGATAATAACTGTCTGCTGACCGCATAGATATATAAACCTATATGGATCCCATCTATTTAGAAACATTGACTTCTAGTATTACACTCTTGCTCGACCCAGTGGCATTACCACATGGAAAAATGCAGCAGAAGATTACACCATACACATTAAGCAGGGCTGTGTTTAAATTCAGCTTTGCTCCTGTTGTATCTTAAGAGGTCCTGCTTCCCCCCGAGATAATACCTTTGTGATATATCTGACTCTGTGGGTGAGCGGACCACCAAGACATTCGTTTGTAATTTGTGTGGGTGAAAGGTGAGAGGAATGGACCCGGGGCTGCCTGCCAAGCGCTAACGGCCTGTGGCTGCACGCGCCAGCCAGGGTCCTCCCTGATCAATGGCATCCTGTGCCGGAGCACCCTGTGTGGTGGGTGGTAGACTCAGACTGTGGGCTGTTTGCGCTGCCTGCCACTTTACGTCACCCAGGACACGGACACGTCCCGCCGAGGGCCCGGACCGCCTGAGACATCCGTATCACCTCGTACGTGTCCGGCTCACAAAAAGCCCCAAACCGGTTTAATCTGGGTCGGTTGGGGTTGTTTGCTCAGTGTTCTGTTATGTGCTCCTGCATTAAAGCCGAGTCAAAATTCCATCCTACATACCATTCATATTAGTTTCACACTTACTGGAAAATAAGCCTTATAATTATGCTGCATTCAGCTAAAGCTTGGAACGTGGAATTTCCGACCTCCAACTGGGAAAAAAAACAAATGAGAACACCCCTCCAACTGGGAATTCCTAACTCAGCATCAGCAGTAATGAAGTGTCACTTCACTGCACTAAGCTGGTTGACTCTATAATAATACATCTGTAATCTACCTATAATCTATTGCGCAATAAAGTTTTCTGCCTGTGAAATACATCATTCTAGTTGCCACTCAGTTTATTAATGGTAGCTGGATGGCTTGTCGCAAAAAAATACTTGTTTTTCACAGAAACGACCAAAGCGGCTTTTTTTCTTTAACTGATAACATGCGGCCTGATATCATTCGCACATTGCCATGCCGATATTCACTGAAATGACTTTGCCACCTCTGTCTAGAAACGGCAACACAATACATTTCTGTAATCGTCCTCATACCAAGTTGTTGTAAGTAAATTTCAGTGCACATTTTACTAGGATCTCGACTCTTTGGAGAGTGTAGGGTGGCCCTCCCTCTACCCCATACTGAATAAACATTGGTCCCTACAGTAAAGCAATCCTACCCCACATCTGTAAGACATTTTATAATTAATAGTTACATAATAGTTGCCATTGATTGGCTTTTCAGCATAGAAGACATAATAACCAAGCAGCTCACTAGCTACACAGAAAACGTTCCACTGAAACAAAACTGTTTCAGATTGCACTTTTCTAGCAACATTCCAATCTGCGCTGTGTTGGCTGCCTAGCAACCTTCTCTGCAAGACACGGTAATGGTTAGGGTAAGAATATTAGGGTCAGAAAGGTCAGAGCCAGGGTGGGAAAAAATGCAGTCTGCACAGAAGTGTTACTGAACTTCAGCTGCTGTCAGTCACCAGAGTGACCTCCCAAACAATCGCACAGGGGACTCATTTGATCTGAGAATGGTGAATTATGCTGAAAGGTGAAGAACTTCAGGATCTAGCGAAAATTCTGGTTTATAATCTTCAGTATATCTGGAATTCAGACAGTCAATAAGGTTTCGGCAGGGTTGACAGGAGCTGAGTTGTGCAGATATTAAACTGTTCTTCTACCAGTGAAGTGCAGGAGTCCTGAGCTCTAACTGCACCGAGCACACATGGCCCTCCAGATAGCCGTGCTTGATTACTGTGTCCAATTGGGGTCACTAAGCCACTCAGCTCCAGTGACTGATTTTAGTTTTGTTCTCCCCCCAACGGCGTTTCTCGGCAGGTCTTTTTCCTAATTATCATCGTGAATACTGATCCCTTTAAAAGAAAGGCTCTGGTTATGGGATCAGGGTATGGGGCCGGGGGCGCGGCGCTTTACTGTAACGGATTAGGCCTGAAAAGGTCAGGGAGAGACCTCCATGGAGAGTCCATCTGCTTTTGAAGATGTAACCTCAGACTTTCAGAGGAAGGTTGGCCTCTTTGTTGGATGTTAACTTCACCCAAACGTGCCAATGTTACTAAAACCTGAGTAGAAAAGTGGCAGGGGGAAACTGGCATCTTGCAAGTGAGATCATGCTGAATGTCGCACTGGCTTTGTTCATGGTGTGCTTGTGTTTTAGCCCGTCCTGTCATTAGAGTTGCGAGTGATTCAGGGTTTTTGTTAGGTCTCAGGGGAAACGCACCTGGGTAAGAACATGAACAAGCACACAAACACACAGATAGAAGTCCACAGGAGGTATGCAGATGTTGCACTTTTGGTCTTTCAGTGCGAGGTAGGTCTTGGACTCAGACGATAGCATGCTGCATATGGCACTAATACTGCAGCTGACATCATTTCCAGTCTGAAATATGTGTGGCCCGAAGATGGAGACAGCCGTATTGATCCAATAGATGCATCCTGCTCGCTCTTCTGAACTTTAAAGCTGCATGGCAACACATTATCATATGTCTTCCATGTTTCAGAGGCTTGTTACACAGCCGGGAGTGTCAATAACAGATTTTGTTTGAGCGTTTGAGTTTTTGTTTTTTGTTTTCCGTGGACATCCATGCCCAGTTTTTGTCTTTTGATTGTATCCCTTGGGATTCGTTCCAAGTCCTTAAAGACGATGGTTAGAGTCACTGTTTGTCTTGTGTGAGCGGAGCTGGTGGTTGGAACCATAGATGTGGTGCATGGCCTGCTTGTGTGTGTGTGTGTGTGTGTGTGTGTTATGATCAATTCCTGACTGATTCACCATCACCAGTGCAGAATTCCACCACAATTACTGAGTGGTCCAAAGACGTCGGGCTGCTTGATGTGTTCTCGGCTCGTTTCCCTCCACCAAACCATCCGGAATGAGTTTCTAAATCACGGCGGCACGTCCAGAACGCTGCTACCAACCTTTATGGGGAAGAATCCCTGCGTGCACTCGCAAACCTTACAAAACGTGTTTATCTCATTCTGAGTTCTTCCATAAACTGATTTTATGTGAAAGTTATCCAGATCAAAATGATTTGCTTGACTTTAAAAAGGGAGACCAAATGAGTTCATGCGTCATCTACTGTAAAATAAGTGACACCGTATTCCCAGCATCATGTCACAACATTCCCAATCTTGCTAATGACCATGAGATGTTTGTGTGTGTGTGTGTGTGTGTGTGTGAGTGCTGGGTTTGGGGGGCGGTGTCCACAGTTGCGTCACCGCACCCCCGGAACGCTTTGATCTCTCCGATAAGTGCCATACCTAATCAGGTTAAAGCAGCACATGGCACGGAGGAAGGAAATTCCACTCATAATGGAAACATATCTGTTCGGCTCTTATGTGTCGCATTCCTCAGGCTAATTAGGAGTAAATACCTGACCGTCCGTATTAGCCCCCGCCAGTGTGGTCCATCTGCTCCTTTTTTTTCCCAATGCTAATTTGTAACACAGATGACACAAAACATAAGGAGGCCTCTGTGGCTCTCTGTCTCCTTTACACTGCCTGTCAAATGTTTGGGGACACCCACAGTTGCCTCACTAACTGCTGCACATTAAGACTCTTAAAAAGTGTAGAAGCTTTTTATACAGTTTCTACAATTAATTTTGAAATTAGACTGTAGTTCCTGGAGTAATTACGACCGCTTTCGGAACGCCAGCGTTGGAGATGTGTAGTTTTGAAGCTCAGCGTTGGTCACACTCTCTCCTGAACCACATGGGCGAGTCCATGCCCCCTAAAGAAATAGCTGGGTGTACTTTAGAATCAGAATCAGAAACCGAAAACTTTGTTGATCCGGGAGGAAATTGCTTATGTGGTGACTGCAACAACACTCAAAGACACGGAGAGACACAAAACACAAAGACACAAGAATAATATCAAATAAAAAAAATTTAAAGCTGCAAAATCTAAAAACCTGTGCTTGCTTGGGAATAATGTCCACATGTTACATCAGCACTCATCAGTACTGAACAGGTTTAAGTGTTCAAACCACCTTTGAGACGGTCTGCATAGTAGTTTGGACATGAAATCAGCCAAAACCCTGCTCTTCATAATAAGGGAGACGTTCTGATGGATATGAAGCTGAATCTAACTGTATTCAAACCAAATTAGAAAAATAACTTTCCTTTTTTAATGGAAATTTAAATGCCCCCAAACTTTTGGCCTACTGAGTATTCCTTTACTCTGTCAGTTATCTCTCCCTCACTCTCTTTTTCACCATCACGCTTCTTTTGACTTTCTTCCTTTCAGAAGAATCAGATGGGACCATCACTGACGCCGCAGCTCTAAAGGTCTCTGCCGGTGACCTGCAGGGTCGACCCAGCATGTGGCTCTCTGTGCTGCTCTTGTTCCCTCACGCCTCTCTCTGTGCTTTCATAGGGTCTGCTGACTCGGAACCGAAAGTGCTGTCTGGCTCGGCCCGTGTCTGATCATCTCTGGGGCCAAGATCACCAGCATCAGCAGCATCACCCCAAATCCCAGCCAGGGCTGCAGTGTGTCCTCAGGGTTGTGGTTTTGGCCTGTGTGTGTGTGTCTGTGTGTTTGTATATACATGGTAGGTCTGGTTGTTCCCAACCCTATATAATGCTTAAAAAGTAATTTGTTCAATTTCAGTTTATTATAAAGTACTATTGGAAATAGATTTGTTTTGTTGATTTTACAGTTTGGACAACCCACGAAGAGTTTGGTGTATCTTGTAGGTTGTGCATTAAAATAAATCCAATAAAATACTTTATAAAGGTCTCAGTAGAGGATGTGTGCTTATTTTCAACATGTGCTTTAACCAGGGTGCCCAGACTTTTACACACTCCTGCAGCAAAAGAGTCTCAGTACGTGTTTAGCCCAGATTGTGCAGCTCCTACCCCCCACCCCCCCAGTCTCAGTACGGTGTTTAGCCCAGATTGTGCAGCTCCTACCCCCGACCCCCCAACCTGTTACAGTAGTTTCTATCCCAACAACCTGGATAGCAACAGGAGGGAATGAAAACTTAGCTTTGATTCATTTCCTTTTTTTCCCACATCGTAGTGTGTGTTCCAGCGATCATTCCAGAATCAATATCCCAGCCCCTTTGTTCTCCAGGCCTCTTCAAACAATGGCAGATGATCACTGAGTGCCACCCAGAGGGCTGCTGCTCACCGAGCCCTGCTAAATATGACAAGAAATTGTTTTTTAATGAGTTATAATTACGGTATCGTTTCACGAAGGAAGTGCCATTCTACCTCCTTTCCCTCGTAATCTTTCTGCGCGGTCAAGGCTGTCAGTGATCCGGAGAGGAGGAGGGCATTCCTCCCTGCCTCTCTGGTTTCAGCGCATTTCCTGACGAGTGCTGTCGGGGCAGGAGCGACTCGGCCCCAGGCGGTTCCACACTTCCCAGGCAGTGCTGTAACACACACTCATCTCCGTAATTTGAAGTTTTGCACAATGCCATGCTTTTGTTTTTGGGCAGGCACCCGTTTCTCTAGCCAGAGCGGAGCAACAAACATTAAATGACTTGCCAATAAATGTTGGGAGAAGTTATTAAGAGCAGCGGAGGACCGACTCTTCGCTTAGTGGTCTGACGAGCGTGAGCGGCCTCCGGTCCGTAACACACACAGAGGGGGACAGGAAGTTGCGCGCCTCGATACACTTGCAGTGGTTTACATTGCGACAGAGAGGCCAACGCATCCAACAGAGCTAATGATTCTGACCCGTGTGCGCATGTGGATATCAGCCTCCCCCCATGTCCGTCCAACTGGACGCCGCTCAAAAGCAACACTGTTTGAGGCTTGGCAGGCGACTCAGAGAGCGCAACTGTGGGCAGCAGGAATGGAAGGGAGGGAGTCTGAGGTGAGCTGAAGTCACCACAGAATGATTAGCTACCCGTTGTTTACCAAGCAGTCATCTCTTATGGGGCATTTCCCGAGCCAGACGGTGCCAAATCCTGTCCTCAAGGACCCCCAGCCAGTGTCCTGTTTCAGTTTCCTCACCTGAACGAGGTGCTCAGAGCTCTGTTGTGCTGACAGCCTGCTGCAGGCTTGCTGGCTGGAGGTTTTCTGAGGTTTGGCAGATTCCAGGATTACTGCAGCGGGAAGGGTTAAGGTGAGCCCTAATACCTTTCAGCTACCTTGGTCTGTATTCTGCAAGTGACAATAGATTTATACACCCTCTACAGGGAACACGCTTAAATCTGCATGCATCATTTATAGACTTTTTAACATATTGGAAAAATACAACATAAATGATAAACCAAATTCAGAGCCCCAACTTGTTAAACTGAGCAAAAAAACAGTAATTGTTGGTTAAAATGTGCAGAGGTGTGTTCTCTGTAGAGGATGTGTTCTTAGGAGTATTCAAGAAAATCAAAATGTAACTCAACCAGGGGTGCCTAGACTTTTGCTACTAAAACTTTTTTCTCATAGCATGATTCACCAAAACTTTTAGTTACACTCACTTTCACCGTGCCAAAGAACCACTGATGTTCAATGGAGCAATCAAGGGCAAATCAAGTATCAGATTTGAAATGGGACGTCCCATTCGCGACCTCAAACCTGGAGCTGGTGGTGCAGAGAACCACTGAGAGACACAGGAGGTGGTGAACACAAGTCATTTCTGGACTTGCATACACTGAGTAAAAACCACCCAGTCAAACTGATAATGCCTTATACGTTCGTCCTCCGTGTAATATGGCCCTAGCATTGTCTAAGTTAACCAGAGGTAAATGGAGCTACTTGGCCAAGTTAAGGCCTACGGTGGCTGCGAAGGGCAAAACAAATTGACATTACAAAAACCAATTGACATTACAAAAACAAATTTACATTCAAAACTAAAAATTACAAGATGTGAAACACCTTTACAAATCCGGAAATCTAATTCACAAGATGAGAAACACTTTTAGTGGCAAATCAAACCGAAAGGGTAGGTCCTTAAAAAGGAAATGCTTATTGATGGCTTTCTGTGTCACTCAAAATGTTTAGCAGGCGAAAGAGTTTTGTCATTCTTGTGGAAAGTGTTTAGACTTTTTAAAAGACACTGACCAGGCGGGAGAAACAAATGAATTGACTCACAGAAAGCCATCGATAAGCATTTCCTGTTTAAGCACCTCCCCTTTCCGTTTGATTTGCCACTTGTAAAAGTGTTTCTCATCTTGTAAATTTGTTTCCGGATTTGTAAAAGTGGTTCACGTCTAGTAATTTTTTGTGTAATGTAAATTTGTTTTTGTTATGTAAATGTGTTTTTGTGGTGTAAATGTTTTTTGTAATGTAAATGTCTTTTTGTAATGTAAATTTGTTTTGCCCTTCTCAGCCACCGTAAAGGCCAGAGGTGTCCAGCACAGATTTGCTGTTTTTACCTGATTGGTTAATTGGCCGATTTAGAGGATTGGAGCTGAACAGCCTCTGTCTAGGCTAGCGAGCTGAGTGAACCGAACCTCATTCATTCTTTTTTACATGCCTTATAATTTGAGGAGACCCTCAAGTTCCAGGACAGCATGAGAAACAGAGGAGGATCTTTAGCAGCTCATTCAAGCAGAAAGAGACCAGAATGGACTGGGTTTACCTTGTTTGTAGGGATGGCAGAACCACCTTGGAGGAGCAGAGGGAGGAACGCAGGCCTGACAGGATGAAGGTAGATGGGTGTAGACCCAGATGTTGGTAAGAGTTAGTGGCATGAATTTAAATCTGCCAACCATGGGTAGCCAGTGAGGGTCAGATAGCAAGGGGGTGACAGACAACCTTTAGTGTTGGTAAAAGTACTTTCAACACATCTCTTCATTTGCGCGTGGTAGTCAGATACTCCCTATTCCATTCATCACTGATCAGAGACTGATCACAGCACCTCTGTTGACCAGACATTGTTTGAGATCTCTGCATTAAATTATAAACAAAATAAATGAGCATTATTGAATAATGCAACTTCAGAAGCATGAATAATGCATACATGTGAATAAACCTTCATTGTTAGTGATTAAGAAACTTCAATTCAATCCGTAGTTTCAGCCTGTTTTCTCAGGCCCTCACATTAGGTTCGGTTCTGAAGCTCGACACACCGAACGTCCAACAGCTGGCTCCTGCGAGATGGCTGCCGTGCCTTGGTCTATTAGCCAGCCCGTGTTTACTCGAGGATGGTAGTTAACTGATCAGAAAACCATATTTATTCCACTGCGGTAACCCAAAGCATTTTCTAAGCCTTTGAAGAATTTTGCAACCCAAAACACAGACTTTAAATGACATGGGAGGCATGGGATCAGGCTATTTACAGACCACGGCTCTATTTTCTGTGAATTTAGTTACTTTTAAAAGAGGAAATCTCATGAAGCAAATTAAATCTGTTCAATCTGCCTAACCATGAGTTCCATGCACTGGTGCCAGTATATTGATTTTAATTAGAAAATGTTATATATTGTGTATTTCATGTCAGCTTACATTATATACAAGGAGTTTTCATTTTGTAAATGTAAAGGGCCTATATCATGGCCTTTTTGTAATAAATGCATTTGTTGTTTCCAGTACATTGTATGAACCATTCACTGCCTAGTCCTAATGATCCATACGTTGAAAATAAACTCTTTTTTTATTTTAGGATGTGATGAAACAACCTCATTTACATATATCTGGTTATTCGGCCTGTAGGTTTCTATTCATCTATTCATATTAAACTCAAACAACTGTTACAGCCACAATGCTTTTCAAAAGAGGTCCATTCTTGGGTAGCCAATCAGAACAGAGATTATGTGCCTTTATGACTCTTAAAGGTTTCATTTTGAAAGATGAAATGGCTTGGAAATGATCATGAAAAAACCACACTTTGATTTCTCCTGGTGGTCCTCACGATGAAAAAGGAAATACAAAGAAAATGTAGGAAATTGACTCCTTACACAGAACTATCAGATTCAACCAAAACCTTTTCCTATTTTACAGTTAATTTTTAGATTGTAACTAGACACCCAAAGCCAGAGAAGTCTCTGTGTTTTCGTCAGCAGATTCTAGAAGGATGTTTCAGTTTACTGCCAGCATAGCCTTTGGTACCACATGGCACTGAGACTAACTTTGTAAAGGGTTTAGAAAGGATTTGTATTCAGTTTGTTCATTAGGTTACTGACAGCTTATAGATCTTTAATAAGCAGCTTATAACAGCTGTCATTCATTGATAGAGGATCACTGTTTGGTAAGATCTCAGATCTTGCTGAGTTTATCTCATCTCTTTCTCAGGTAGAATGTTACACTGTTGGCTTCATCAGGTCTTTGTTAATATGTTGCTTCCATTAAAGCACCGGATCTTGCCAAATGCTGAGCCTGCATCAAGGTGTGACAAACAGATATAACAACTGTTTGCAACTGCTTCAAGATTTATTAACATCTAGCTCATTACAACCTGATAATAAATAATGTATATACTATTTATTAGTACATGGTGAAGTGGTTGTTATTATTTTATGCTGTAAGATAATGTAAAAAAAAGCTAACCTCCTAAAGCTGTACACTTTAAACTGAATGTGGGGGGAGACCTCCTCCATTCCTCCAACACATTTACCTAGTCCATTCCTCCAACACACACACCTCCTTCACTCCTCCAACACACACCTCCTCCATTCCTCAAACACACACCACCTTCATTTCTCCAACACACACACCTACTCCACTCCTCCAACATACACCTCCTCCATTCCTCCAACACACACCTCCTCCAAATATACATTTGTGTGTGTGTGTATGTGTGTGTTTGTGTGATATATATATATATATATATATATATATATATGTGTGTGTGTGTGTGCGTGTGTGTGATGGGTGCCTCGTCCGAGTCCCCATCTCGTCTTGTGCCTGTAATTTTAGGATTCCCGCCTTCGTCTCTATTCGTCCCTTTACTTTTGTCCCCCCTTTTTAGGTACCCTTGCTCCCTTCCTAGTGTGTCTCCTTGGTTTGTAACACTCCCCTCCTATTGCTCTCACCTTCTCCTCATTTCCCCGCATCTCACCTGCGTCTAGTTTATCCCTTTTATATTAGCCGGCCGATCCCGTCTCTCACAGTGTCAGTCTTGGTCTAATATCCCTTGTATCTTGTTCCTGCACCAGCTCTGTTACAGATCTTGGTGACAGTGATCTAGTTTGTAGGAAGGCTTGCTAATTTGTGTAAACCTTTCACCTGCACCAGCTCTGTTAAAGATTTGGGTGACAGGGATCTAGTTTGTAGGAAGGCTTGCTTGTTTGTGGAAACTCTAGGAAGTCTTGTATCCTAACTTGCTTGCTTGTGCATCCTCTCAGGTTGAATCCCTAGAGAGGTATTACCTCTTATCACGACTAACATACATCTCTTTGCATTGCAGACCTGTGTTCCTTCTGTTCTCCCTTGACCCTTGGTTGCTTCCCCCCGCCCCGACGTGAGAGGTCACAGCAAAGTTTTGTTATTTTGCTCATTTTAGGAGCACGGGTCCAGCGTGGGCATGTGAATGCGTGTTGTGTTGTTGGTAAACCTTGAAACAAAGTTTCATTAAAACTAAGTATCACCAGCCGAGTGCATCCTCCCTTTCCCTCCTGCGGAGCGATCCGTGACAGTGTGTGTGTGTGTGTGTGCATGTGCATTGATTTGTATCTTAAATTGTTGGCAGTTTGTGACACTTTCAAAATAAAATGATTTAAGCCGGAATCATGAGAATAATTTACAGAACTCTGCGCTGTGATTGGGCCAGAGCCCCGCTGTGGCCGGCATGGGGCCAGGCTGCACACTGAGATTCAACCCTCAAATGAATAATAGAAAATTTCCAGCATCAAAGCTGAGTCTCACTGAGCAGCACACTGTCCCGAACTGGAGAGGAATATCTGAGGAGATGAAAAAGAAGTTTGTGAGAATCTGGGAATTCTGGGAACGGTCTCGATGGGGTGGGAGCCCAATAGCGTGCCGAGCCATCACCTCCACACGGAGGAAACCTGGAACAGGGTGCATGTTCCCAGAAGAAGAGTGTGGTGAGAGCGTGCGAGGGTTGGGGGTCGGGAATTGGTGGGGATCTGAAATGTTTGGCACATGCAAAATTACTTTGAAAATAATTGTTTAAATAATTCACATCACTCAGAACCTGGTGGTGAAACTGGGCCAAAAGGGTGTCCTGCAACCCAGTGAGATTCAGTCCTGAAACATACGGACAGGACCGCCCTGGCCCTGCAGAGTCGGGTCTCACTGTGCAGCACACTACGCTGAAACCTAAAGGAATTTCGGAGGAAATGAAAAAGAAAGTTATTGAATGTCTGTGGATTCTGGGAAGGGTCACAGAGGCTCAGGAAGCCCCACGAACCAGCTTATATAATAATGATGAAGTAGCTGACCTACAACATTCCACTAAGACTGTGGTGACGAATCACCTTTGATATTGAAAACAGAGCCCAGAAAAGGTCTATTTTTTGTAGTGTGTATACAATGTGTATGTGGGTGTGTGAATGTGTGTGTGAGGGGGTGGGGGGTGGCTGGGTGTGTCTTCCTCAGGGAGATAAGCAGTGCAGGTGGTCTGTGTTGGGTGGGAACAGTTACGGTGCCTGTGGTTTACCTGTAACACCACCTCCCCCCCACCCCCACCCCCACCCCCCCACACACGAGACTGACAGAGGAAACTTAACTCTTCAACACTTCACACCCATAGCCTGCAGCCTCCTGGCTTTAAAATTCAGCACTAAAATGTTTTATTATACACACAATTCAGTAATAAATAGTGTATTGTGCAATTTATATTTTAAAATTACTGCCATATAAACAAAAGTGCAATAATATTTGATTTGAAACACGTTAAACTAATAAGGGGCTTTTTAACTGCAGTGCTTCCTTTAACACAGTTACACAGGGTTCAAATGTTTGTGTAAATCTACACTTAAACATTAATGTAA
Organism: Ladigesia roloffi; assembly: GCA_037577295.1. Taxonomy (NCBI): domain Eukaryota; kingdom Metazoa; phylum Chordata; class Actinopteri; order Characiformes; family Alestidae; genus Ladigesia; species Ladigesia roloffi. The sequence continues at coordinate 291,584 of JBBKCR010000141.1, forward strand.
TCGAATCAAATATAAATCCATAGCTGTTTGCATAGCATTTACATTTTATGCAGTTTGTAAAAAAAATTCCCCTCAGAGTCTAGAACATTATAGTGGCTGCAAAGCGGAACCAACTCCACATTAAAGTCTATGTTTCTGAATGGAGTGTCATTAAAGCCCCTTTTGATGTAATGGTAATGCATCTCATTACTTTCGTCCTAGGAGCACAAAAAGCACTGAACCTTCATAATAAATAGATTTTTTTAAAAAGGTAACCTGAACGGAATGAAGCTCCACTCTAAACACAGCCCCAAACATAAACAAACCACATGAGGACTAGGGGGCATGGCCCAAACATAAACAACCAGCATGAGAACAAGGAGCATGGCCCAAACATAAACAACCAGCATGAGGACTAGGGGGTGTAGCCCAAACACAAACAACCAGGATTGAAAGTGATTTATTTTTCCTTGCTGCCAATTGGCTGCTGCCCTGTGACGCAGCAGTCCAGAATTTCCCCCATGGAGCGTCTTGAGTGTTCTTGTGTTTTTCATCTTAAAGCCCTGTTTTTGTTACTGTAAATTAAATTAATTTATTACTGTATTTTAATAATTACTATATTTACAGTATTTGCTTATACCAAAGAAAATGAAAGTGCATAAATTACAATACAGTCTACACAGGGGTAATATCCATAATTTATACTATAGCACTGCAGGAGTTCAGTGTAAACTGGACTGTATAAATATAAGTTAAATGTTACTTATGTTATAAAATGTTAATACATTATTATTTGTGCCCTTCCGAATACCGTACTTGTATTTGGCTCCACCCCTAATATATATATATACTTTTACTTGCAGGTTAATTGCATATGTTTTATATTTCATGCACATCTGTTCAGCATTGCTGTCCCCCGAAACCCACCCCCCAAGCTTTTTTCAGATACAAGCATAAAATCATTGTTATGATTGTGGTTAGAATTGTGGCAGTGGTCTTAGAGTTTTCCCCACAAGAAATTTAGGTTTTTTACTACTACTAGTATTAGGCTATTACTTTTTTTTTTTAAGTCTGTATCAGTACCACTGACATTTATTCTTGCTGACAAGAAGACATATATTTGGTTGTAAAAATCCATTTAGTTAGAATATTTAGGTTTAAAGAGGGCATTTATTTTCTAAAAATGTCGATGATATAAAACTGGACTCCACTCTGTTCTGGATGCTAAACGGAGCGGTTGGTAATTCAGTTATGACTGAGATGGTGTTAGATCTTTAAGGTACTGGCCCTTTTTTGTGCCAAAATGTGATATTAAGTAAAGGATGATTCAGTCCCCAAATGGCATCTGCATTAGAGCACATATACATGCACTATATAATATATTATTATAATAACCCATGCTAAAACTTATGTTGTTGATTAATATAATATTCTATTATATATTATTTAATAAAATTACAGCAGTATTTAATGTCAAATAACTGAGTTGTGGAGCATTCTTAAATCAGAAATCAGATTTTATTGATTATTGATCCCAAAGTAAACTGCTTAGAATAGAATAGAATAGAATAGAATAGAATAGAATAGAGTATACGATTACATCAAATAATGTAATGTACAACCTATTGCAAAATATTACAACAGTAGTAATGTAGTAAAATGGAATACTTTGATGTATAAAGTAATAATGTGGTGTTTGATGAATTGATTTTCTTTAACGAGAGTACGACTGCCCCCCTGCACCGGTGCACCCGCAGGCGACTGTGGGTGTTGCCGAAGAACGGTTTTAAGTTCTGTAAACTGATCCCATCCCATCAAGTGACACAGCATCACTGTGTCGGAGGCCTTGCAGGAAGTAAATGGTGGAAAAATGACAAGTCCCTTAACTTGTCATTTTTCATCAGCGTTCCAGGGTAAGTATGATCCAGACCAGAGTGGCGTAGACACACACTTCATCACAGGGGTCAGGCGTGGGGCCATGATTACCGATGGAACCTGATCAGGACTCCTCAGAGCGAGGGCCTCTGAAGGTAAAACTATCAGCTCCTTCCATTCATCTTCATTGTGCAGGAGGCGGCTTTCTTCTTTTCACTTCCCTCCGTCACACGGCATTTCCAACGAGGGCCGGAGAAAGTCAAGGATTAACCACACACACACACACACACACACACACACACACATGGGTAGAGAGGAAGTACATCATTTCTCTGTGTCACACACAATACACACATATTAAGTTCATACAGACACACACACACACACACACACACACAAACCTCCCACCCACAGATAAACATTCAACTCATACACACACTAGCCAGCTATCCATAAATACACACAAGCAGGCATAGAAACACACAAACACACTCAAAACATAAATCAGCATTACATGCATTACACACACATTTCACACACACATATACAATCACTTACACTCACACACACACACCCACACACTCGCCCACCCATCCACAAACACAAACACACTCTTGTACATAAATGCAAACACACACAAACCCCATAAACACTCTACCCAATCACATATACACACACATACATACAAACGACTCACTTACCTACACACACGCACACGCCCACACATCCACACAAATTTACACACTCTAGCACACACAAACCCCATAAATACTCTACCCATACACACATACTGACACACACACACATACATACACATACATACAAACCACCCACTTATTTACACACGCACACACACACACACACACACACACACAAACACGCACACACAATCACAAATCTGCACAGCCACCCAGCAATCCACACATACAGCCACCCACGCACAAACGCACTTTTTAATGTGATTGTCCACCTAATCATGGCCAGAGCTGTTGTGGATGGAAAAATACCGTCTTCATGTGGGGGGTCCGCTTTCCAAACGTTTTAGTTAAAACCTCAGTGCTCTGCAGAACCTCCCCACAACAAACCCACCGTCTCCAACTGGCCATCATTCAAATAAGTGGCCCTCGGCAACAGCACAGCTCGGCCTGCAGACGACCGCAGTGTCTCTTGAACATCACATTTACATTTTATTTTTCATTTTATCACTGTAAGGAACACTGAACTCAAACATGTTCTGTAGGAATAAACTTGCATTGCTTTGTCTTATTTATAGACCTGTGGGTCAAGCAGCCTAAACTCGTACACAAGTCGAAGATTTAAAATTTAAATAATAATAGTGAATGCCTGAACTGAGGAAAAACTAAATAAAAGGTGATTTCTCTCAAATAATTCCTTAATACACATAAAAAAAAAAGGTTCCTACTAAATAAAATTTATTTATCTTACATCACTTCTCTCAGAAAATGATGAATCTACATATCTATGTTTGGGATCAGTAAAGTCACTTAAAGATTGGAAGCTACTTTTGTGGGATGTGATCTTCTGATTTTGTGTAAAATTGATGAAGTTTGTTTATCATCCTGGACCTCAGACAGCTGGTCACAGGATTTATCAGCTTGATTTGATCACCGTGACTCTTGTTGCTAAATCATAACTACTAGTCTTTTACTTTCAGGAGAACCTCTGGCTCCGTGTGTTACTGTGAACTCAGCAGACTGTTCCTGTATCTGAGTAAACAGCTCCAGCCACTGAGCACCTGCCTGTAGTTTATGTAGAAGGTGGATGAAAGCTAGGAGTGGATTCTAAAAGATGATGAAATGAACGGGCTGCCCTGAAACCCACCCAGCAGAAAGACACGATTTAATTTCAGATTAGACCAAGCAGGGCAGAGGCGCTGACAGAAGAAACAAGTTGAACTGGCAAAGACGTGGTAGAGTGATCAAGAGAAATAGAGAGAGAGAGAGAAAGAGAGAGAGAGACAGAGAGACAGAGAGAGACAGAGAGAGAATGAAAGACAGAGAGATTATACAGACAGAGAGAGAGAGAGTTACAGAGAGAAGAGGGAGACAGAGAAAGAGAGACAGACAGAGAGACAGACAGATAGAGAGAGAGAGAGAGATAGAGAAAGAAAGAGTGATGTACAGCAGCGAGTGGGGCAGAACAGAGAAGAGCACCCCATGGTGATGTCTTCTGCTGCCTGGTTCTGCTGGTTTAGATGATTTGCGTCCACACTGCACCCGCTAAGCACAGACTCTCACCTATTTACCAAAAACACACCGGCGCAGTAAATAAACCCTAGCAACATTATGAGAATTTACTGTGTAATCTCAGGCTCACGGGCCGCTCTCAGTACTGCGAGGGTGGAGGAGAGGCGAGAGACCGGCACATGAAAGCAGAACGAGGTTTCTGAGGTCCACAGCTAGTCCTCATCAGCGCCTGAAGATCAGTCTAAGCCATGACTTAAGACTTTGTGTGTTTATTCTTGCACTAGCCACATTGATGTTTGAGCTCCTTATGCGGATCATTTTCACCTTTTTTGTGCTTGAAAAATAAAACATCAAAAAGTCCGTTGGGTGATTTATCTCTCTGGCAGGCACCACAGAAGTTTTATCTCACAAATGCAATTGATTTATTGGATTAAAAGAACCGAGATTAAAACCTGCCTAAAATCACGAAGGCCCCTCTCGTGCCACCAAAGCAGCTCTGAACTGTCAAGGCACTGCTTCACCTCTGAAGATCCACAGCGAGACGCTGGCAGATAAAATATATATTTTTAAACCTTATTAAACTAGTGAAAATGTACAGCTCTAAAACTCGTCCGAACATGAAGCACCAGCCAGAAGAGCCGACTCCCATCAAGAGAGAGGCTCGCCGCATTTTTATCGCATAAAGCATTAATATTTGCCAGGTTAGGCTAAAATGTGAGGCTAAAGATGATAATACACTAAGAGCCGAGAGTAAACTGCACTCACGGTTCCATTCATAATTTATAAACCGACTTGCCTCCTGCAAGTAGTGCATTAGTGTAACTACTGACAATAAATACATTATAAATGACAAATACACACTTGTTGTGGAACATGTTGCCACTGTTGCTCTTCCAGGACCTTGGTAATGAAAACTGGAAGCTGTTTACTCTGGAATAGAGACGGTTGAGTCACTGTATTTAATAAAAGCTGATACAGTGTTTGAAATGCTGTTGCACCTCTAGCTAATGTGAGGAAGTTTTGATGCAGGCTGTGTGTAAAAGGCCAGACCTCCCTTCCAGCGGCTCCAGTACCCAGCATACCCCTGTAATTTCCTCGCTGTGTGAAGGCCTCCATTTTGTTTCTCCTTTTGTACGTAACTTGTGGCTGCTGTCATTATTTTAGCAGTATAACGATTCGGGATTTCTGCACTGCGGTCAGAACGTGCCCACTGGTGATCAAGTAGATTACCTGCGGCAGGGACACTGCACTTCTGCCTGTGGGCCTGTAATACCTACTCATTACTAAAATGAGAGGGGTTAGAATGTGGGACTGGCCGCATCACACCAGCTTTAGCCATATCCAGGAGCACAGACTTGTCATTGACAAAATGAGACAAATAGGCTTTTCCTGTTTGTGGTCAAACAAAATTCAGGGAGGCTCAGAATATCCCTCTTTTCTGATGTTTGAATAGGATTCAGTAAATAACTTTTTATTCTTAAATTGATATCAGCCTCTGTTAACCTCGGCGCGGGTCTGTGGACACCGCTGTCTGCTGGAGGATCTAAGACTTGCAGGAGTTTCCAAAAAAACCTCAGTCATCCTGTGTGGGCAGCAGAACACCTCGCCTGCTTTCTTCCGTCCAGCGTGATGTAAACTTCCTCCCAGGAGTCCCAGAAGGAGACGGGGTGTGAGGTCCATACATCACCAGAGCAGAAGACAGGTCACTATGTTGAATAAAGCCTCGGAAGAAAATAGATCCATCACTTCTTGCACTAAAAAGATTTGTTCTCCAAAACACACATGAAGTAGCAGTTCCTCTCTCTCTCACTCTATCTCCCTCTCTCTCTCTATTTCCCCCTCTCTCTCTCTCTCTCGCTCTCTCCCTCTCTCTCTTTATCTCACTCTC
>JBBKCR010000141.1:345512-355707 GCA_037577295.1 Ladigesia roloffi
GTTTACCACAGAGATGGGGATGTGGATACAGGCTCTCTCTCTCTCTTTCTCTCTCTCTCTCTCTCTCTCTCTCTCTCTCTCACCCTCCCCAGTGCAGTACACTACAGGCAGGATTTATCACAGCGAGTCAGAGAGAGTGTGTGGCTGCACAATCATTTAGTCATTTTTTATTTTTGTGAAGTTGTTCATTAGGCGTTGACTCTTTTCATTTGAGTGTTTCTGATATTTTGTCCCTTTCCTTCTTCAGATGGAGACTGAAGCAAAATCAAACTCCTTTGAGTTTTATGATTTAATGCTTGAAGTGCCCTCTTAACTTTTGTATTATTTAATGTCATTTTAATATGACGTCCCTGAGATCACCCATCTGAATTAAACATTTGATTAGAGCTTCCTAGTAAATTGCAGTATTTTGATTGGTCAGTGTGGACTGGGTGAATGGAGTGTCCTGATCACCACCTGGAATCACCTGCACCTGTTTCTTCACTGGTTCAGATGTTCATTTAGGTGTGATTTATTATGCTTGAATGATTCATCTTTCCTCTGAAAGTGGTCAGGTTCGGTAAATGAGAGTCCTCCAGGAAGCCTGGAGAACTGTTCCTCAAGAACACATTAAAACCTAGAAGCCAGTCTGGCTGTAAGGAAAAAAAATGATTATGAATATTACACAGTGTTGTAAATTGGAAAAAGCAAAACAAAGCCTGAAAACCTTTGTACCGGATCCCTTTAAATGTTTCTGAGTGAGTGACCAGCCAGTTACCCGAACTGCATGTTAAACCCTGCACAGCTTAATGCAGACTTACCTGTCAGTTATAGAATCAGCAAAACATGTGAGTGGGCTGTCACAACTTGTGCATACAAATAAGATGGAGAGCAGGCCTGATGCCTTTTGTATTTAAAACTCTTTTATGGGCCAAAAGTGATTCAGATTTAGTTTTTTCAGATTGAGTGGCGATGTTGTGTTCCTCCCCTACTCCCCCCCCCCCCAAATGATCACCTCTATGGTGTGTGTGTGGGTGGCATGGCATGTAGGGGTGTGTGTGTTTGATCTCTTTGCTGTGTTTAGATGTTTGAGGATATCCTATCACCTCTGTTGTTGGTGTGGTTACACCCCCACCACCACACACAAACACACACACTCATACACACTCCTCAGGCGGTGTGGAGGGGCTTGGTGAAGATGAAAGTCGAGGAGTGTGTTTGTGTTTCTCTCGCTGGTGTGTTTGCTGCCCCCCATGAGGGTTTTGCGTAGAGGAAGCCGTATCAGCCCGGTGCTTTTCAGGACATCCCCCACCCCCCCCCCCCTGGCCTGCCTTCCTGCCCCGCTGTGGTCGGGCCGGCGCTGTCTGTGTCACTCTGAGGGACAGCGTCCTGCTGCACCGAGCTGAGACAATCCTGTCTCCTGTGAGACGCTACCAGAGTTTATTCTGTTCTTTAACCCACCACCTTACCTCCCCCTCTACACTGAAGGACACCTCCTCATTATTAATACGTTGCTTTGAATCACCTTATTGATGCCAAAAAAAGCTACTTCTACAGAGAACAAAATAACAAGGAGTCTAGATAAAGGAGTTCCAGCCACTCAGCATTCAGCACCACCAGTATACTGATCACCGCCCCATCATCTGGAACCATCTGCTCCTGGTTCTTCACTGGTTCAGGACTTCAGTCTTAACCAGCAGAAACGTTTCTCTGAAACTGGACCAGTTCAGGGACTGTACTGGAAATGAGAGTCTCTGGAAGTCCTTCATGAAGCCTGGATAAGTCATTACGATCTCTGTTGATTAACGAATAGTAGAATATATTTGTGTTTCACAGATAATATCTGGAAAAATTGTGACGCACCTTGTACCTACAGTTAATTATTTGAACACATCAAAGTTACTGAAGTTTGATGAAGATCTTCTAAGCTGCCGTTTATTTTTAAATGCTGCAGTAAAATCACTTCATCTATGAACCTAAGTAACCATACCCATGCCTCTTATATAACTAAATATGGGAATTTTTTGAGGAGGTATTAGATTTATACTGTGCTGTAATTGGCCGATTCTGACCAGACAAGATGTCAATAACTGCACCACGGTAACAGTTTTTATCATGTACCCCTCCTTTTCCCCTCATTCTGAACATTTCACAATCTCCAGAGATGTACCCTGGCTGTTAGTAGAGCAATAAATAAAGGTGTTTTCTGTAAAAGCAAGTCTAATCTATCAACCCCAGACTTGTGTTCATCATTTATTTGGACTGAACCTGCATGGTTCTGCTTAAAAATGTGCTGGAGAGCAGACGGTGATGTTAATGACTGCGTAAGATTAAATGCACCCAAACAGAGGGTCTAAAACTTTTAGACACAGGCCACACACGGTCGAAATAAACATTACCAGTCAAAAGATTTCTACACTTGCACATGAGTCTCATTGATTAAAAATACATTCAGTATTGATAGTTAACAGATAAATGTATAGTTTGTTCACCAGCTATAATTATAATCAGCATCACCAGAGCTACTCAGTGCTGAAACAGTAACCAGAGCATTTAAAGTGAAAGGACAGTCTTGAATTTGACTCTGCAGCTCCAACAGGAGTCAGACCAGCCCTGGAACAGATTCTCTCCTGTTAGAGAGGAAACTTGGTTTGTTGTCACTTATAGTTGTTTATTCAGCAATGTTCCAGTGTTTAGAATGAAAGTCTGAGCTTTATGAAATAAAGGGATATGTGGTAAAATCCTGTGGCTTGCCAGAACCTTTGACTGGTGGTGTATTTCAGAATAAGATGGCAGGGTTCTGTTCTTGCCAGGCCAAAGGTCATGGGTTCCCGCTGGAGATCACTGTTTATGTTTGTGAGCTGAGTTACAATAAGCGTGAAAAGCGACAGTTTGTAGAACCCACTGACGCTCCCTGGCCACAGATGGGCCGAGCCTGTGGTGAATGTCTGGACAGCTTTACCTACAGGAGATCTATCCGGGTTTGGAGGCGATTACATCATCCCTTAAAGGCCTGTGGTGTGTGTGTCTGTCCGGCTGAGCACGGTTGTCTGTCTGTGTTTGGTAGAGCTGTTCCAAGCCGATGTGGACGAGTTCTGCCAGTACTACGGGCGGCGGGACGGGGGGCTGTGCTTTCCCGATTTCCACCAGAAGCCGCCGCGGGGCCAGGACTCCAACTACCTGGGAGATGAAAGAATAGAGGCGATCAACAGGTACGTGCCAGTTACTGCATTTCTGTGATAGAAAGAGCATATTAGTGGTGGCTGATGGGATGTAGTGGGACCTCCACACCACAGCCTTGTCCCCTGGGCAAGACTCCTAATGCTACATTCACTTCAACCTGACCTGTAATGAAGGATGCCCTTTTTGGAAAAGGGCATCCATCAAATTCAATTAATGTAACAATAGATCATTTTAAACATTTTAAATGGCAATGACTTCCACCAGCACTTATTCATTTATTTCATAAACTGATGTGTTAGCAATGGATACTGCGTGCATTTTTAGTAGATACTGAGTAAAATGCAAAAGTACAGTATGTCAGTAATGTTTAACTGGTAGTGTATAGGTCAGGCGTGTCCGTGCCCGACCTTGTGCGGTTTGGGTGATTTCCCTGTAATCCGGCCTGAAATCTTGGTCCAAACTCAAATACAGGCAGAGAGTTTTCAATCCCAGCTCAGACCAAGGCAGAGGTCACTAGAGGCATGACATGCATGAATGACCTTTTGCGTCAAAATATTCCTGCATGTGTTTGTGGCCTGGCCCACTGCCCCCCGCCCCCCCGCCCCCGGCTGAGCTCCATGTTTGTCCAGCGCTGGGTCAGCCGGGTCCGAAGGCACAAAGAAAGTGCTTATACTGCTGCAGCTCCGATCGGAACCAGGGGACGTTAAGCTCTTGTGAAAAGACGCGATCAGGGACATCCTTTAGAAGCGGCCACCTCAGCTGATAACGCCAGAGGAGCAGCACAGGCCGTGTTTGTCTTTGGGACAGGGCTTTATCAGACCGAGTGGAAAGACCTCTCAGTTTGCTCGCTCAGTCAGCTAGGATGTCTGTGCACTGACCTGGAGCCCACCAGTTCATCCCATTCGCTTCAGGCAGCTGTCATTTAAAAGGTTTAAACGCTTCCTCTCACACGACTCTCTGCCAAAAGGAACGGCCTTCTCTTATTTGTGAGGCTCACTGAGCTTAAACTACAGGACTCTGCAAAAGCCATCCCTCGTTTCTTTACATTTTGCTTTGAATCAATATGTTGATGCAAGAATACTATTTTCTGATCACCGCCCCATCATCTGAACCCTATTTGCTCCTGGTTCTTCCCTTCCTGCCAATGGACTAGCAACATTTCCAGGGTGTTTTTCTGCCCCTTGTCCAATGAGATGGGCTACTGTGCAGCCCTGACTATGATGAGCAGCTTGGATAATGGATGCATCAATCAGTGATGATTTCTTAACCTGTCTTTATCCCCCAGAGTCGAACAGGCTGTTTTTGGTTACTCCAACTTTAAGAATGATATATGTAAATTACATACATTCAGATTGGTTGCAGTGTATTGAGCCTCAATCCAAGAAACTCTGGAGTAACGAAACAGGGCACGGCTTAACTGGTGTATATGTAAAGTCTTTATATGTAAATAAGTTGTTTTTTATTACATTGTGAGAAGAGTGAATTTAAATCAGGCCATTATTTCCCAACTCTGTTTCTATATGTGGACTTGGTGGTTTAGGAAATAACCGTTACATTTGAAACAATGTTCACATAATTGTCTTCAATAAAGGCAAGGACAATTTGGATTTCCATATTATGGGCTCTTTAAGTTAATGCGATAGCAAATGGGCTGTTTTTGGTGCTTTTCCTGGAACAGTGATGTTATTTGTGGATGGTAGATTGCAATTACTTGTTCGAGAGTTAATAGGCAGCTAAAATTTTAATGGTCGTGACAGGGCTCATTGGAAAACAAAAGGATTCTGCTGTGTATTTGAATAAGTCCTAGCCACCCCACCCATTGGAAACTTGGGCATATATGGCCAGCAAGTCAGCAGATCTGCCCGGGGCCACAGGTAAAGGCCGATATTACGCCACTAAACTCGGGATCTGGAGACACGCATTCTGTTCCAGGAACCTTTCGCTCGCAGAAGAACTGACCTCCACGTCTGTCAACACCTCAAACACCCATGCGACTTCAGGACTGACCCTTATATATATAATACCATACTTGTGGTTTGCCTTTTTCCGCTCTGTCAACATCGACCTGCGGTTAATGGAACACTGCATGAGCTCCTCCATGTCGGCCTAAACAGATTTCTACAGTGTCTGTTACTCAGTGTTCTGTCTACATGCTCAGTCACACTCGACTTCAACACGTAAACAAATACAGAAACTTCATCTCTATCATATGACAGTTAGATTAGAAATGAATTTGGAAAGAACTATACCTACTTTTGTGTCTGTTTCTGCATTGTGACCCCAACAAGCTTGCTAATCTGGCCGTTCTCCTCGTCAGGAAGCACAAGCACAACTGCTACTGTGCGCAGGAGATCCTGAGCGGGCTCCGGCAGCCGGTGTCCGTGGTGAACTGTGGCGACGGATCTCAGCGCCTCTTCATCCTGGAGAAAGAAGGCTTCGTCCGGATCCTCACCCACGACATGGAGCTCCTCAAGGAGCCATTCCTGGACATCCATAAGCTCGTGCAAACGGGGATCAAGGTAAGATTTATGGACAAGGTCTGACTCCACATGCTGTGAGGTGGTGAATTCAGAGAGTTCAGTAGGAAACTGGACACCAAGGGTAGATTTGTTGTTCAGATTCTGTACACTAGCACTTTTTAAAGGTTGAAGGGCTGTGAGCTTCGCATTCAGTGACTCCAGACGGCGAGACACAGATATCTCCAGGCTCCAGGTAATGTCAAGCCAAGCCTGTGATGCTCGCTCCAGGGTAGGGGTGGCTTGGTTGCTTCTGTTTTGCCTGCAGTGAATGAAATTCTCTGTGGCGACTCACTTGGCCAGATAAAAAGAGTCTCAGTCATCGTCTTACTGTGAGGCGCAGGCCTTTCACTTTTAAGACTTTGTCCACTTCACACTGCATGTTGCTGCGACCATCCACAGTCATGTCGGTAAAGATCCAGATGGAAATGAGCCGTGTCTCGCATGCCAACATTGTGCACAGATGAGAAGTTTTGCTTTGGATTTCTCACTCCATCAGATCTTAGCCTCTGATTTTCGTTTAGCCGATTGTAACTTTCCTGTTCATTTTTCCGGCAGGCTATATGCTAATGTTAAACTCAATCGTACTTCTTAACAATGTAGCCAACAGTTGATTTTGACACACCCAATGTTTTGACAACTTTAACAGACTCCAGATGCAAATGCCACATCTAAAGTCAGCTCCTTTTGTGAGCTCTCTTATGTATGAATGTATAAACTAATGATGGCATCAAATGTGGCTGGGCGAAGAACAACCGAGCAAATTTTCTCCAGTTCTTCATCGTTTATTAATAAAAAAGGAGTCGGAACATCTCTGAGGGTCTGCAGTAGTAAACACGTGTATTCAGTGTCAGGCTGGGTCATAATGAAGGGTTTGAGGAGAGCAGAGACACACACTCACACACACACACACACACACATACTTACACACACACTCAGACACACACACACACACTCACACATACACACACACTTTCTCACACACACACACACACACATGTTCTGCGGTTTTGCTCCAGACAGGAAGCTGTGGACATGTCTGTACTTCTGAGGGGAAATTAGCACCTATCTGCCCCCTCCAGCCTGGCCTCCCACCACCAGGGGAGTTCGACTTCCAGAACCCAGGCAGGTGCGGCGCGCCCTGAGAGATACGAGGCTCTTCAGTTTGCTTTGGCACCTTCACAGAGGGGAACTGAGGAACAAGTGAAGCCCTCTCAGAGAAAGGAACCTTAAAGAAACACAGTTGCTGTGCACACCTCCGTGTCTCCCTCGATCCGACCCCTGTTCCTGCCCTGGGGTGTAACGCGAGTTCAGGATATCGGAGCTTGGCTGGATGACGGCACAACAATGCACAGTTGTGCTCTCCTTCCATGACACCAGGTTTCATGCTGTCACGCGTGCTGCCAGCAGAGGCAACTTTATACGCTTATTTACGAAGGACCGGGCCGAGGGTCTGAGATGGAGCTGCATTATTATGGGATATCCTCCCGTGCATGTCCAGCTGTCGAATTAGCCTGTGCATGTCTGTCAGCAGCAGCTATGGCGTGTGCCATTGCGGATGTTTATCCGTCCCCATGGCAAATGCAACATTTGTGCATTTTAAAGAGTTTATTTGAGAAAGTGTCTAGAGATGGAGGAAGCAGTCTGCATATTTCACAGGACGTTTACGTACTATGCACCCCCCCCCCATCCCCCCCCCCCCCCTCAAAAGGGAGAAGGAACGATTATGGAATTCCTTGAATCGGACATGCAAAGCTCCATCGGGACTGAGGCCTACTGTGCCTTATCGTAATGAAACATAATTTGCTGCGGATAAAACAATCATTATGACAATTAAGGGAGCCTCCATCCCGGGAGTCCTATTCTGTGAAGTTTTGGCTGTTATCAGAAAGAGCTGCGTTGAGCTTGCCTGTTTACACAGAGCATCAACAGGACATTACTCCCTTTGTTTCCGTGGTTGGGGCCCGGGGCCCTTGGGGACCCAGCTTGGGCACTGAGAGGGTGATAGTGTTTTATCACAACTTTGATTCTAATGTTCTATGTCTCCTAAAACCTTTGATTCCCTCACTGACAATTAAGCCGACCCGCTCGGAAACAATGCGCCGTCTGCTGGAGGGAGGTTCCCCCGCACCGTGGGTGTTCTCTGATGAAATCTCCCGTCTCTCCACACACACGCACATTTCCCTCTGTCATCATCTCTTCAGCACTGTGTTATGTTTTTTAGATTGCTGGCATAGTTCACATAGTCCAGCGGTTCCCTAGTATGGTGGTGCAATACCACTGCACTGCAGAGTTCGGTATTCTCCTGAGTCTAACACACACCTGAACCACTTTTTCCACTAGTCAGCAATCCCCCCTGGTGTCTAAGATCCGGGGAATCACCAGCAGGGATACGCTGGGACCAGGAATAGCAGCCACTGATCTAATCACTCATTTCAAACCACACACGCTTCCTGGCCTTCTTCGATCATGTCCTCTAAGACTCTAAGATTTTGGTCTTTACCCACCTTGTTTGAAATTTTAAATTTTATTTGAGGTGCCATAACTGTCCTCTTCAAATGAGTCAGTGTAACGCTGTCACCTGAGAACTGAGCTGGTCAGCAGGCTGTTTGCGCTTCTTCGAAGCATCGCTTGAGGAAAGACTTGTTTTTTGGCATGTGTTCCTGTGATGGGTTCAGCTGTGCACTGCGCTCACCACTGTGGCATGGTTACGAGCGGGACAGCAGGATAATGATCTCTCTTGCTGTCAGGATGCACGCTATCGCAGCTGCGCAGTGTTTACCGGGTCCGCCAGCCGCTCACAGGCCCTGGATCAGCAATGCACCAATGCCCTTAACCGCCCAAGCTTCACCAATTAACAAATTTTGGGCTTGCATAAAGCCAGCCTCTTCCAGATGCCGAAATGAACTCCAGTCCTCACAGTTACGTGGAAAATCGCGAAACATGTGTTGATCTTTTAAAAGATTTGCGCAAAGGAGTTGGTGATTAGCCGTGATTCGTTGCACATTGAATGAAAGCCTCAAACTTCTGCGTTGTTGCATCTGCTAGACCTGCGAGCCGATGAAGACATCTGCAGGCAATGTGAGCGCAACTCTATTTTAGTGTATTAGCCAGCACGAGGGCAGCCAGCTGCAATAAAGTATGCCTTGCTGAAACAAATAGTTCACGGCGTGTCATGCTCTCTGTCACACTAACACACAGCTGTTGAGCTCTTTCAGTCATATGTGCAGAAGGGCTCTCAGCCCTGTCTCAGATAAGTAGCGCAGCTTTGACAAATGGTCTCCTTCCTCCCCCTCGCCCCCCTCTTTTTATTTAACAGATCACTTCAGGAAACGACCACTGCCTTAGCTGTCATCTCACTTAACTTCTCCTGCACTGTATTAGACTCTAGAGGAGATGAGGGATCTGAGGAGTTTAGATGGTATGAGGAGTTTAGATGGTCTGAGGAATTTAGAGGAGTTTAGAAGGTCTGAGGAGTTCAGAAGGTCTGAGGAGCTTAGAACGTCTGAGGACTGACCTGAGAAGGTAATATCTGTGCAGTTAAAGCTATTAGGAAGATTTGTTATCTGCTCCAGATTAGGCCTGTAATGATAACAAATTTTGCTGGATGATAAATTTTCCCAGAAATTATTGTGATAAACGAGAATATTGTCATTGTGTCCATTTCTACTGATGTAATGATAATGGCATAATAATTCAAATGCACCCTTTCAAAGATCCATAAACCTTTATTTCTAAAGATCGCATAACACTGGGAGTGGGAGACATTGTAAGACAGTCAGCATACCTTGACTTTGTGTGGCTTAAGGTAAGTTCTCTCAAGAATAGCAATGTGTCCAGCTGTGCTCAATTTTAGCGGTGTCCATATACTTTTGTTCAAGGCGATCGTCATCGTCTTAATAACTCCAGCTCACTGCGGGGTATTATGGCAAACAAGGGGTCTTTGGAAAGCTCTCATTGAGCCCTATTTAACTATGAAGTGTCCCAGAAATTGGTTGTTGTCCCGTCTGGAAAAGCCACGAGCAATGAGTGCATGTAAAAACCGGACTGGATCTCTGCACTAATAAAGGTCTTTCTGTAAATTTTGATTCCTCTCATTTAAGTAAAATATATTTACACCTGATTATACTATTATTTGGCTATTTTTTATTATCAGTATTACAAACATAGAGCTTTTTCAGCTCTGCAGCGCACCAGACCGCGAGACGCTGAGTGAAGCACATCTCACACTTCCGAGGATAAACGAGGAGAAATGAGACTCAGAAGTTCTGGCAACTTCCCAAAGAAGTGTCGATCTCTGGAAAAAAAAAGTTCCCGTCCTGTAAGTGAGACGGCCATACGCAGCTGTATTTACAGCTTAAATGTGTACCTAGTTAGCATTTTCTCAGCAAAAGGCTAGCTAGCTATTAGGCTAACCCACAAGATATTTCATGCCTCATGACCGTAAGGAAATGAGAGGGGGCGGTAGAGACCAATGTATCACAGTAAAGTTCGTTGGGAAGCAAACCAATTTAAAA
>JBBKCR010000141.1:360844-372240 GCA_037577295.1 Ladigesia roloffi
TCTTAACTCTTAATACAATTTATTGTGTAGCTTCAATTTATCACCTGAGTGAAGCTTCTGATATTGGCAGTGTTTGGGGACAGTACCTCAGTGGTGCCACTGACAATCCTGGGATTCAACGCACACCCTTCCCTTTTCTGGGGCAAATCCCAAAACCAATTTAGCACCAAATACCCCATAATGATATATTTTCACACTAAAATTGACTAAGTATTACTCTAAAAGACCCTGATTCTGATATGATGTGTTTAACGCTGACCATATGTACTGAAAACGTTTTTTGTGGAACGTGCCATTTGCCTTCCATGAGAAGCCGCCTGCTGCCACTTTCAGGGATACGGCCGCAAATTCTTTCAGAATGTGAGAACATGTTCTTTGGGTCTCCTCCAACTGTGTCTGCAGAACATAGAGAAGCAGGAGGAAGGCTTTGTACAAATACTCGCAGTGATTCAAAAGGATTCCTGCCTGCGCAGCTCTGCCAGGGGAATGCGAGCCTGTGTCCATGAATATGATTTATCGCTGTCAAACACAATGAGCTTGTAGTTGCTGCTGCAGCACAGCTAAAGCACGCCAACCAACACGCGGGTCTATCTCTCAATGGGCGCGGGCTAATCAATAGCAGAACTTCTCCAAAAATGCCGTTTTCGTTTATACAGGGATTATTTGGTTTGGATTGCTGTAGTACTGTCCCAATCCACCCCACCCCCCCCCAACATCCCTCCAGCAAGACTAGCCCAACCCTAACACACAATCACACCAACATATTAATGCGTGTCCTGCTGAGTAAGCCAAATTACTGGGCCGTTTACACCATTAGAGCATCACCCTGCCGAAGGAGCTCCTTTTATTAAATGGAGCCGTATACTTTTACAGGCGCTGACTGTATCATTACAATATCGGCTGCTCCCAGTGCTGCCGTAAACTCTGTTGCCATACATGAAGTTTCAAACACACAGTACACAAACGCTCGTTAGGATCTGCTACCTCTCTAGTCCTCTGCGGCCCGCAATCATTTTTCACAATGACGTGAACTTAATGGCGCACAAACTGGACGTTAATGAGGATTTTTTGTGGAAATTAACACAGTCAGCTTGCCACTTAAATCAAGTTTACGTTGCTTTTAACGATCCCAGTCCTGGTTAATTAGAACCACACTCCACAAAGTCCTAATGGCCTCCTGACAGAACACTCTCAAGGTCCATATACATTTAGCTTTCAGAGAAAGCAGTTCCTTTGCTTTCAGTGAGTTATTTCATATTGTTATATAAAAATACAATAATTAAGCTGTTTAAGAAGTCCTAACAATGAGGACTAGCCGATATGATGTTTTATATATTGTGATATATTTGTCACGGTATGCTTTTTTGAGAATATTATGATGTCATCAGTGCATGTTTCGAGTATAATTAGTCAGTTTGTACTGGCTTTGAACCAACTTAATAAAAGTCACGGAAATAATTGTTTTTATAGTATTTTTAAATTGTGGCCTTTCTGGTTTTTATTTGATATAGAGGATTTTTGTCTGTGAACCATTGGATAACATGTATTGTATGTACATGTTCTGGTAAATTTAGAAAACCAGTTTAGTGTGTGAATTAAATTACATTTAGACGTTGGATATAATTTATTTTATGTATCTTTTTGAAATTCTTTTTACTGATTCAGACTTGTTCAAACTCAGTTGGTCAGTTTGTATTAGATTTCAAGCGGTTAAGTGTGTGATACATTGTATAAACTTTCTGATGTTGGGTGGGGCACTACTTGTTCATCAAATATCAGAAAAAAAATCTGTATCACGCACCCCTAGTTATAAAATTTGAAACCTCCAAAAATGGAGCTCAAATGTCTGAAAGCTTTACTTAAAGTGACGTGTTCTGTATCAAATGCTAATCCAGATACACTCTGCACTTTTCTTCTGCTTTAAAATTCTAATGCCTTTTTTTTTCCCATAGAAAATGAACCATCAATCTTCGACTTGGGGTTATCTGATGGCGCCGTCCCAGTGGGCGGGTTCATCTACAGGGGCTGTCAGTCAAGAAGGCTTTATGGAAGTTACGTGTTTGGGGACAAAAATGGGTATGTTATGTTTACCACTTTTGCAGAAAGCCTGTTGCAGAAGATCCGTAAAGACTTTTTCTATAATTTCAACATCCGAACACACTTTTCCATGTCTGCAGAAAGAAAAACTTTTAAACAAACAGAGTAAGTCTGTACAGATCTTCCTTATCCTTTAGGTCTGATGTGATTGTAACCCAGCTTTGTGGAGTTAGTGCTAATCTTTACAATTACAAATGCCAACACACGTCTTTCCGGCGGTTCTGTCTGTGCCAATGTACACACGTTCGCCCGCTCCGCAGAGGAAGAGGGTTTTCTCTCTTATTTTTTTCACTGAAAATTGAGATTAGGTTTCCTGCCATGTCATTTGACCTTGTTGTTCACACTTCAGGCAGGTTTATGGGTCTACGTCCAGTGTCAGTATCCCCAGCTTCTTCAATAGGAAATTATCAGGTCAAACGACATGGCAGTGGACAGACTGCCCAGTAGATGCCTAATAACTCCTAAAAATGTTCACATCCTTCTAAAAAGGTTCAGGTGAGTTCTGACCCAAGTGTAAACCCCACGCTGTGTTTCAGGAACCTTCGGATCCTCCAGAGGCCTGCAGAGGACCGGCCGTGGCAGGAGAAGCCACTCTGTCTTGGAAGTAGCAGTTCATGTGGTTCCTCCTTGGTAGGCCACATCCTGGGGTTTGGCGAGGATGAACTAGGTCAGTGATACTTCCCTTCAATCTCTCTTAAAGAAACACACTCTGTTCTCAGGCCATATCATGACAATGATGTTGTTGAGCTTCATTTTGGCAGTAGTTAGTGGAAAGGGTCTCCGTTATTAAATCGATTACTTCATGAAGAACCCAACTTTCCTCACATTCAATTTTTTTTTTTTCAAATTTGATACATGAACATTGTTGACCATTCACTCCCCAGCCCATTCATTTTGAATATGCTGGGATGTCACAAAAACAGCATTATTTTACAGAAGTTTGGACACACACATTTACAAGGCTGCCATAATAGGTGTTCCAGTCAAGGAGAGCTAAGCTACCACATTGCCAATCAGAGAATACATATATCTGGCACAGAAACCTCCTGTTAAATTCTAAGGGATCAAGAGTTATGATGATAAAATGAATTATACATTTTTTGAAATATTATATTTTAGGTAGATAAAATCATTGTTGTAATTGGATCCCGAGCCTGAGAGTGGCTAAAGAGGGGACAGAAGATGACTTCCAGGAAAAGAATCCGATTCGAGAAGACATGGGAATGATGCAGAACAGAGGCTGCCAGAGCTGGGGTCACTATGGAAAACCAATACCTCCTCCAACTCCCACTACAAAATACCTTTCCTCCTTGGCACATTCCACTAAGACCCGAAACTTTTTCGCTTCCTGACAGATTACTTCCTCCCTCTGGCTGCTGACAAATGATATGACCAGGACTGGAAGGTCAGGATGATTTGTCAGCGTGTACGGTTTCCCTTTGCAGTCACTTCCTTCGACTAAACCGCACATTTAGCAACGCCACCAGGCTACAGGCCCTCTCCTCCCTCCCTTGCTCTCCAGAATGGTCATGTATCTGGACCACATGCCAAATTCGATGATGAAGTTCCTCCATGTCAGAACTCGGGGGTCAGGTTGCAGGGCGTGCTGGAAATCAGGCCTCCGAGTCGTTCCCAGTTTTGGGTTCAGAGCAGGCCTGTGTTCCGTCATGCCCTAAGATCCCTGGGCCGAGTATCACAGGGAACACGAACTCCTCGTTCCAGGCAGCCAGAACAAGCACACCAGGCCTGAATCCCTTCGCCTGCCAAACCTGGGGGAGATAGCGCTTGGTGCTGATGTGCGGGGGATTGGTTTTTTGCTGGGCTGCAGTCCCTCTGACACATGTTTACAATCTTCTCTCGCAAAAACGCTGCGCTACGAGCTTGCTGCTCATTACATTACTCACACAGTGCCAGTCATGAGGATCTGCTCGCTCCCCCCCACCCCCTTTCCAAACAGCCACACATCATGGGATCCAGTGCAGTGCTAGAGGAGGTGGCAGGGAAGGGCCGTGCAGAAATACTGAATGTAGATTCGGCTTCTTATGTTGACACCACACCTTCTCACCTTCTTCTCAATTCTTTTCTTCTCGCTAGGTGAGGTCTACGTCTTAGCCTCCAGCAAAAGTCTGGCCATGCGGTCACACAGTGGGAGGCTCTATAAACTGGTGGACCCTAAAAGGTACTGTGAGAACCTCTTCTGCTTCTTCAGATCCACCACCCTTTGTTTATTTCCAACCCTATGCTTTGTAGCACCAAATTGATTTTGCACGTTAAATACTACAGTTGAGCCGTGGAGGGTCTGGATTGTATTACGCTTGATTCAGACAGTTCAGAGGCAAACTGATGGAAACTTCAGTGGGAAGTTAAGCATTTCATGTGGTGTTTCAGTTTCAGTTTGTGTTTTTGATGTGCGGGGAGCTGCTGATGTTGCACAAAATCTAACCTTTTGATTTGACAAAAAATGTTACATTTACATTAGACATTCTTTTGTTGTCCTGGCATAAAAATAAATGGAAAAATTGGGACCCTGAGATGCAAACTGATGCTAATGTAATTCTTTCACTCTAAATGTATCCTGAATTGAAATGTATCCTGAATCCTGAATTTCATTACTTACCAAAACCTACGGGTGGTCATACAATCCTAAATTACATTCCAACAGAAAAGATAATTGGCTCATACATTTTAGACAGCTAAGGATTTCTAGTGTATATTTTAGCTGAAACTGCGCTGCCGGACAGAAAAGCGCGTTCAGGCACTGCTGTGGTAGAGCAGCGTAAGAAGATTAAAACTTCAGCATCATTCCAGCATTAATTCCTAAGTCTCTGCTTCTGGGGTACGACACAGTCCTGGCTAATGTCAGCACCATAACCAGCAACAGCACTGGAGGACACGTTATTAATCTCTTTACGTCTTGTGAGACAAGCCTTTGGCTTTCTTCCCTCCACTGGTTCGCTGTGGCCCGATCCTCTGGGTGGCGAGTTTAAGTGGAGTGGATTTTCTGGCAATACGGGTTTGGAATTAGTGCGGACTTTCTAAATTCTTGCTTTCTAAATACATTACTCTCTCTCTCTCTTTTCTCTCTCTCTCACTCCCTCTCTCTCTCTCTCTCTCTCACTTGCACGCACACATGCAGGGACTGTACCCCTTTAAACAAATCATCACACAACTGCCGGCCTCAGCCAACACAAACCTCGGCCATAATTGGAGAGTAAGCATACCATTTCCAAATGTTAGTGTAACGTGTTTCTAACACCAACACTGTCAGGGCAGTTCAGGCGTCACCGGTTAACTGGGACGCATGTGTGGTCCGCTGGGATATTTTCCGGGCTTTGACGAGACTCGCACCTGTCGTCAGCAGCGCCAGTGTTTTCCTTAAGGCGGCAGAGTGCGTTCCTGAGTGGGCGAGACGAGTCCACCCAGGACTCTCACCCTCACAGCGGAGTCTGAGGTTCGCTCTCGCCGATAAACGTGAACAGATTCCGACTGTTAGTGCGTGCATATGCAGTATAGCAGAACGCTCCACATGTGTTTCTCCCCATTAAAACCCTTTCCTCCACACTGACAGACTTTATAAAATACGCCGATCATGTCAAGCCAAGTACATATGAAAGACATTTCATCCATCGGGAACACACCGAATCGACAAATTCCCACAGAACCGGAGCCAAGCCGAGACGCGGGCGCTCTCGCAGCTCAGCGAGACTCTGCAGCAGACGCAGCCAGATCAGTCAGATCTTTAATTCAAACCAATCGCATGTTCAGCTTTTTTCTCCTCTCTTTCTCCTTCTGCCTTTCCTCCTCACTGGGGTTTGGACTGCAGAGTTTAATGTAGCAGGTGAAATTTCGCCACACGTGACGCCATCTGGGCACCTCGACCCCAAAAACAGCCTCCGCTGTGTTTTCCTTTTTGTGGGAACAGAATCAGAATCAGTGCCTCTCTAATTATTCCTAGGCGATGACAGTGCCACCCAAGGCTTAACTTAATTAATTATGCAACAGATGTTACCCCGGGCCTCCCTGCCCAGGCCCCTCGGACTCCTTTTTTATTTATGTTTTCTGGCATCGCCGCATTTTTCCGAGGAACAATTCTTTCCACCATCGATTGGGGTTGTTTAGTCTGCTGGGCCCACGGTGCGGGGTGTGCTGTTTTACACACCCTGTCAGGCGGCGGGATCTCGTTACCAAACCCAGGAGATGGGGATAACACCCATGACCTCGCTTGCTCCATCATGAAGGGTGGTCTAGCGCCGAGGTACCTGAGACCCTCGGGCCGTGCGGCATCAGGGAGCTGGAGTGTGAGTGTGTTTTAATCGCCACAGGAATCGGAGGCCACAGCATGTTTTGATTTGGATCCACCAGTCAGTAGAAGTGCTGCAGGCCTCCGAAGTTTTGGGGGATTGGATGGTGGGGGTGCAATCGCATCAAGTCAAATGTCTGAGATGTTTCGATAAACATGTCGCGCCGGGGTGACTGCACACATCCACATTTGTTTGTCAGTGCGCTTACGTTGAATAATAAATAGGCGCCGCACGCTGAAACATATACATCTGAGGATCCCATGTGGACAGCGGAGCATTGTGGGATTGTTTACTGGCCGGTGGCAACGACAGAGAAGATGGAATGGTCAAAAAGCAGTCAGGGTCTCACACGGATTGGTTTCAGTTCAGTTGGAGTTTTATGCTGAAGGACCGCTGCAAGCCAAAATGTCAGATTCACGAATAATTAATCAGGTCGTAGAAACTTCAGAGCAACGTTTCAGTCTGACTGGTCTTATTTCTCTCAGTACATCCAAAAACGAATTCCACAAAGATGCCACATGTAAACTGCCAGTATCCAGCCGGTCTTACTGAGTACTGAAACTCAGTACTAGGGGTGTAACGATGCATCAGAATATCTTGATACTGCAATACAAAGAACTGATAATGCATATACATATATTAATACATATATTAATATGGGGTGGGGGGGTGTCCTCATATACATTTACATTTATGGCATTTAGCAAACGCCTTTATCCCTAACTACAGGGGACACTCTTCCTGGAGCAACTTGGGGTTGAGGGTCTTGCTCAGGGACCCAGTGGTGGTGCTGAAAGTAGGATTCAAACCCATGTACTCTTGGGCCAGAAGCAAGTATCTTACCCACTGAGCTACCCCCCCACTATAACCCATACACCAAGTGAAGAAGGGCAGCCAGCAACAGGGAGAAGTGTGTGGGGATGGTGCCTGGCCAACTATAGATCAATGGTGCCACTGGCAGTTCTGGGATTTGAACCCGTATCTTTCTGACTGCAGGGGGAACCCTCTAACTGATGGGCAACCCTCTAACTAATGTGAATTGGGGTTTATAGCAACAGAACATGTGAACATTTCTTCTTGATTCACACACACCCACACACACCCTCACACTTCTCTTTCTCAAGCCCATACACAGACAAACACACACAAACACACAAATACACACACACACACATTTGTGAGATTTGTGGCTTCCAAAACCTGATCAAATCATTTGTTTTTACTGCATGATTTCAGAAATTTTGCAGGACTGACCCACAGTGGAATAAAGACTTATTATCTTTATTATATTATGCTCATGATCACTACAATAATGGCACTGAGAATGTAAAGTATAAGAAGTCACTACACGGTTGTTGTATCCTAGTCTTCTATTTCTAGATCCCTCAGTAAACGGGTTGCAATGCCCTGTGGCCGTCTGTATATTTTAATATTTTTTATGACTATTTGCTTGCATTTTATTGTATAACCCTCTACACAGGACTGATACTGCTATTCAGTAAATGACATTGAGAACATTGCTGAACATCTCTGTAGCATGAAATATAGTCTTTATCCCATTTTTAACCTTTATTGTGATGTACGATTGAAGTCTTAATTATGACAGAGCAGTTAGAAATTTGTCCAAGGAAATTCAAAAGGATATCTAAGTGACGATTCAAGCCCTCAGTTTAATGTACAAATATTTACCTCCATTGGCGTAAACCTGTCGTGTGGTTGACTGTATTGGTGGAGACTGTGTTCCTGTTTCTGTGCATGCAGTGTGTGTAACCCCGGGGTAGAGCAGACGCTGGAGTTTGGGCTCTCGGACCCCGGAGGCTGAAACAGAGCCGGAGGAACAAAGGCAGGCAGCTGAGCCTCCTTTCAGCAGCGGCAGGCTCCGCACTGAACTAATACGGGCCTCCTTTAATTTATCAGTCTGTGTTTTATGCATGTGGCCTCCCGGAGTCGATACATTCCCACAGTGCCTGTTGACCCAGCTGCTTTTGTCAAGGGCCAGAGCAGCAGGTGCTGTTTTCACGGCCACCCTGCCAGTAATGCAAACTGTTAGTAGCTGCACTGACCCCCGCGTCATTAACAGTGTTAGTCCAATCCTCCGGGGAGCACCTCCCTCCTCTCTCTCTCTCTCGCTCTCTCTCTCTCTCTCTCTCTCTCTCTCTCTCTCTCTCTCTGTCTCTACCTCTCGCTCTCTGTCTCTCTCACTCTCTCCCTCTCTCTCTTTTCCTCTCTCTCTCTCTCTCTTTCTCTCCCTCTCTCTCTTTCTCTCCCTCCCTCTCTCTCTCTCTCTCTCTATCTCTTCCACCCTCCATCTCTGTTTCTCTCCCTCTTTTTTTGTTTCAACAACATACAGCCTGTCACAACAGCACAAAAAAGAGCCGAGTGTGGAGGAGAGAAAGGAGGCATGGGAACTGCCCCCCCCCACACCCCATCACCCCCAGTACAGCCTGCCAGAACCTCCTTGTTACCACCCTAACTCCTACCATCACTCACTGGGCCTGTCAGGGCGGCCCAGAGTTTCTCCATCTCTGTCTTTCTTTCTCTCTCTCTCTCTCTCTCTCTCTCTCTCTTTCTCTCTCTCTCTCTCTCTCTTTCTCTCTTTCCCCCTCTCTCTCTCTCTCTCTCTCTCTCCCTCTCTCTCTCTCTCTCACACATACATGTATATACACATATTTTTGTAAGAAATTGCCTTACTGCAGAAATGTTTGATGTTTTACTGAGAAATATCAGTAAAAAGTTGATCTGACACTCTGAATTGTAAATGTGGCCTAAACCCCTGAATGCTCTGAGTTATGACAGTTATAAAGTGTGTGAGTCCTGCCGCAGTGTTTATGCAGCAGTTTATGTGGCCCGAGAACTCAACAGAGTGTAAAATGATGAAAATGGGCCGAGCAGTGGCCCCTCCCTGCGCTTTCCCAGGCACCACTCCTGGGGAGACACACAGGATGTGAACTCACTAAGTGCTCTCCAGGCCGTTCTCCATACAGTTCCTACTTCAGCGGAGTCCAATTACAGTGTGTGTGTCTGTGTGCGCCTGTTGGGTATGTCAACAGCCCCGCTGCCCTGAAGAGATTTGCCCGGCTCATTAGCCCCGCCAGGCTTTAGGATGTTTGAGGAGCCGAAACTCTCACATTTTCATCAGCAGCCACTCAGTGCGACTGCGAACTTTCACATTCGAGCCCCTTTACACACAAAACACTATTGTGTCCGCTTCCAGATGTTGCATTGCCAAAAACGTGGCCTCATCCATCATACGAAGGCTTGTTTGCTACTAATTGTGATTTTGCTTTTGTTGTTGCATGAGTTTCATCTCTTTTGGGAGAGAGGTACAGTGTTTCTGGATATCAGGTCTATATCAGCATGATGAAAACATATGTGCAAGAGAGAAAGAAGTAGTAGAGAGAGAGAGAGAGAGGGAGAGAGAGGTATCAGATGGTAACTACAAATTATGTCAGGCCAATACCATGACACACAAGGAAAAATGTTATTTGTATTTATTCTATATTTTTAGTGCATTGTCCCACCTGCACTCATGTAAACAAACAGGTCTCTTAAGTCCATCTGATATCATTCGTCCACCCATTTTTCCTTTGCTCATTTGTTTGGTCAGTTGTCCATGTAATCTTTATATGGACAGTGTAATGTACCTTGGGAGGCCACAACCTCACCAAACCCGAACATTAGCCAGTCTTGAAGGGGACAATTATCCAAAACTCCCTTTTTGCATCTTTTTGTTTTCCGTTTGTGCCCCTATAAATTCTTCAAGCGCAAAAAACAAACATCCACCCATTTTCTGAGTCAGTTGAAAGATGTTGGTGTAAGCCTGTGATGGGTGGGGCGTGGCCAGCAACAGCTTATTTGCATAAAAGTGACAGGGCCCCTAAACTGCTCATTTTGAACAGGACTGTTACTGTCAGGAATAAAGCTTTATGTGAGAGTGGTTTAGTGTATAGAACGTCATGAACATGCTTTGTAGCCCATAGACAGATTGTAATTAAAGTGAGTTTTGCATCATTTGTCCCCTTGAAAAGAAGTAACAGTGAGATGTGTGTTATTTCCGCAGGCCCCAGGTCCCGAAGGAATGCAGGCGGCCTGTGGAGGCTCCCGAGATGTTAAGCAGCTCATGTTCACGCGATTGCAAGAACGGCCACTGCACACCGACCGGCAAGTGTTGCTGCCACAGTGGCTGGGAGGGTCCCTTCTGCATGCGAGGTATTCATACACACCTAAATATGCAAATACACTAAATGTATTATTGATACTGGTGTTAAAGTCCTGTTTACCTGTAGCACTGTACTGTTTAGACCAGGGCTGGCTAATAGCATTTTACAGCCAGTACATATAACTACAATATCAAAATATGTAATTTTAGTATTTTAGGTGACTTTCTGGATACACTACACATATACCACATATTCCTACTTTCTATAGCATTCTAATGATAGAAATGAGGGTGCCATGGTCCCCTGGCATACATGTATTTAGCCCATTCACCTGAGTGAGGATGTGTGCAGGGAGAGGTGTGGCGACGGGATCATACACAAGGGTGTATCAGTGGTGGCACTGATTCAAACCCATGACCTTCTGATTGCACATATTCACCAGGCCACCAGCTTCCATTACCTGAAAAATATATTCAATATATGTACAGTAATAAATTAATTTAGGCTGTGGTTTCTGGTGTGAAAAATCACTAGTCACTGCAGCGCTAAATTGTGCTTCATTCCATTGTTTCTTTTCCCTTCCACTTCCAGCCAAGTGTGAACCTGCTTGTCGCAATGGGGGCGTCTGCATCGAACCCAACAAGTGTTTCTGTAAAGAAGGCTTCTCTGGAGCCCAGTGTGAGAAGGGAGAGCGCGGCGTACAGGAGGGCAGAGACAAGGACGGCATCCTGGACCACATAATTGACATGACGTCTTACCTGCTGGATCTCACCAGTTACATCGTATAAAAGGGCGCGGGGGGAGAAGCCAGACTGGACTTTCAGGATGCGTTCAAGGG
>JBBKCR010000141.1:381605-398388 GCA_037577295.1 Ladigesia roloffi
ACGATCGTTTCATGTCTTAAGACATCAATGTGTCGTCACGAGCCACAGGGTGTAATCTGGACTTGTCTGTGCATGGTTTTTTTACTTGGAAAGGTTTGATGTCCGTCACCTTCGACTTGGATACCCTGGGAGTAATCAAATAAACATCACATTTTCATTTTAGGGTGAACTATCACTTTAAATACCAGTTTTAGGATTCAACTGCTAATTTTACGATATTCAGTATTAAGCTTGTCCATACCTTTTATAAACTTTATTACAGTTTCTATACTTTTAATGATACTTAAAAATATATATTCACACCTCCAACAATTCAAATATTCCTCAACATCTCACTTGTTGAGTTCTCATATTAATGCTGCGCGTCCTTTAGACACGCCATGCTGAGTCGTCTTTCCATTTTTAACTGTCACAGTTCTGGTCAGCAGCCACCAGGGGTCGCTGTATGACAGCAGACCCATTCTCACCACCACCTGACTCCCTTTAGTGCACCTTATTATTCCCCTCACCTGTTCCTAATTTAGTTATTAAGTCCTGGTTTTCCATTGGTTTCTGTTGCCCCCCTTACCCTTCTTAAGTTCACTCCGGGCCATGATCTTCAGGCAGACATACTTGTGTTATATGTCTGGGTGTTCAATAAAAAGAACTTTACCTTATGGCACTCTATGACTCTCCTCGTTCTTCCAACCGGGAGGGTTATGTAACATTAACACATGCAGAGTTTCTGTAAGGCAAAGAACTACCAAAGAAAACTTTATATTCACTATGCCTAATGAACAAAAATAAAATGTTTTATTGTTTTTGGACTGCTAAATCATATTTCTGACCTAAAACCACATTACTATCCATGTTTACTCATGCAGAAAGTCATTTGAGAATGAAAGGTGCAAATGTGTACTGTTTAAAATAACAGAACACTGCTTGTGACTAAAGGTGCTCTCTGGAGCTGAAAACACATTTCCAGCTTTCTCAGAGCTCAAACGCCTTCAGAACATAGACCCTAACCCCCCCACCCCCACCCTGTAATAGTGAACAGTGTGAATGTTGTCAGTTCTTGCAGATGATGGCCATAATGACAGACTAACTTCTACCCACTCTAGACCTTTCCTCTCTCTCTGTCTATCTCTCTCTCTCAATCTCTCTCTCTCTGTCTCTCTATGTCTGTCTATCTGTCTACCTCTCTGTGTCTCTCTGTCTCTCTTTATCTCTCTCTGTCTCTCTGTCTCTCTCTCTTTCTCTCTCTCTCTCTCTACTAGCACCTTGCCCTTCCACCCACCTCTGACTCCACACAGACTGGAGAGAGTCACTAAAAGGGAATGTGTTACAGGGTTACAGGGTTCTAGATAAAGCGTCTCCATGGCAGAGTGACTGAGCAGCAACATGGAGATGTTTCTATTCTGTCAGAAGCCTCGCATTTGCCAGCAGCTCCTGATAACTTCATTGTTTTTACATGTTTTCTGTATAATATCTCCTGCCAGCAGGTAAGTACAACCCTCTCTGCTTCTCTGATTACTCATTTATCAAAACTCCACCAAGTCTGACTGCCTGTAACTGGCACCAGATTTTATTGTTGATAATTATGTTGAAATGTTGATCATTTAAGGGGATTTAGTGGTGCAGCGTTCGATAAGACCACCAAGACAGCCAAGACCAACAAGACCTCCAAGACTACTGTTTAAAAGCCTCTTCTTGCTCTTTCAACAGAGATCTTTGAACAGCCCTATTTACACCAGTTAGCACAAAGTGCATCCTGTCCTGTGGTGTCTGTTGCTGCAGGTGGTGAATTAGGTCCGTCTGAGTGGACCCATGCTGCCCATTAGATTTTTAAATCTGCTTTAACTCCATATATCTAACAGTCGCTTCTGAAAGACATGTCATTACTAAAGCTATTTATACTGTTTTGGTAATTTACCAAGGCAATATCAAAACTTCAACACTGAATCTGTTTTGGGATTTGGTCTAAATACTAAATTATTGTTTCAATAAAATAAGTGCATGGGGAGACAGTGATAAACAGTGATAAATTAAATTTAATTATAATGCCTACGCTCTGTTTTGGATTGAATCTAAAGGGCTTGACCTAATATCTTGTATCCTGTAACTCACTATACCTGATTCCAAAGCTATTCATCTTGTTTAAAGCTCCAGTGCAGGATGTGTGAGAGTGGATAGCAGAATTCCTTTTAGAGGGTTGTTGATCTTTGCAGAAATCTTGCGTCACCCCATTTCTTTATATTTTGCGCAATATAAATTTGAGCAAATTAAATTAAAGAAATTAGAATAAATGTTTTACATCGAGGAGTCTAAGGACACAAAGAGCCTATATAAAGGAGTTCCAGCCACTCAGCATTCAGAACCACCAGTATACTGATCACCACCCCATCATCTGGAACCATCTTCTCCTGGTTCTTCACTGGTTCAAGACTTCAGTTAGATGCTCTTTGTTCTGCTTGAATGATGTATGTTTTAACTAACAGAAACATTCCTCTGAAACTGGTCCGGTTCAGGGACTGGACAGGGAATGAGAGTCTCTGGAGGTCCTTCAGGAAGCCTGGAGAACACTTCCTCAAGACTTAATGAAAAATAAAAGAGAGTCTGGATCTCTGGAAGTAAAAAATTAAGAAATGAGAAGTGACTCAGGACTCATGTACAGTGCTGTAAATCTGATTTAGTCTGATTACTTACTGTGAGAGAACTCTTATCTTCTAGAAGTGGGAGGGGCCTGTCTGTGCAGCAAGTGAAGGCAGGGTTCTGCACCTTCAGCCGAATTCAGTCCTGCTGTTACGGTTGGAGGAAGGTTAATGGGGACTGCCAGCGTGAGTGATACACTGCACTAGCAAACAAAAAATGTACAACATACTGTCCCCTGATTTACAATTCAAATTTACATTCACTAAAAATATATACATATACCTAAATATGGCTCTTCAAATTTTACAGAGCATTAAAGAAGCCTCGCTTAAAACAGACTTTTAAGTCTATGCTCCATTTACTGATTTTCAGTCTGAGGGCAGTGGAAACTTCTTCCAGGTTCAAAGATCACCTGTTTTTTTTTGTTTGTTTGTTTGTTTCTAAGATTAAATACATTTGTTATTTTTTGTTTTTGTTGACCATTTACATTTAACATAATTAAGTATCAGTTTTATTAATGTGTTTTTAAATGATAATAACTTCAGTTCTACGTCACATAGGAACACGTCTAACTTCAACACCAACACATGCAGGGGAACTTCCATAATAGGAGTTGTTTTGCCTCATGACGATGATTTACCATTTGCTGTACATCTGGCTTGAAACCATGCTGCTCGCATTCAATGCAAGCAAATTCAACAATGTTCTGTTTATTTTCTGGATGACCTCATGAGAAGTTTTGTCTCTCTCCTCTGCAGCTGTATGTAAAAAGCCGTGTGTGAATGGGAAGTGTGTTGCTCCAGACCGGTGCTCCTGCCACCCAGGCTACAGAGGGAAGCAGTGCAGTGATGGTGAGACAGTCACCTCCTTTACACTTACATTCCAGGGCTATCGATGGCCTCAATTTCACAGAGAGGTTCCAGCATTGGCCCTAGAGGGCCGGTGTCCAGCACAGTCTGGTAATTCCCCTTTTCAAACACACCCATTAAACCTGGCTTTTGTTTTACGTAATATTAATAATATTAATATTAACCAAGCCTCGGACTGGTGAAGCACTGCAGGAAAGTAACTAAATTATATCAACACCTCCACTTGTATCGTCCCTTACTGCTCTTTCCTTTGCCGCTTGACCACCCAGCCGCTCTCTGGACCCCCTCCCTCTGCGGGTATTCCCTACCCAACTGTGGGCGGAGACTATCTTGAGAGTATATTGTTCTTTCCTAAGACCTGAAATAAAATACATTTGGAACTTCCATTTAAGGAGGTGTTTTGCCATATGATGACATATTAAGATTTGTTGCTGCTCACATTCTAACTTTTGAGATCATTTTGAGTTGCAACACTAGTCAAAGAACCATGATGATTATACTATTGTACTGTACTATTGTACGGCAGGAAGTGCAATATTGTGCATGTCATACAAAAGTGCAATTTTAGTGTGCGTATATTTTATATTTTGTACACATATATGTATATTTGCACAATACAGCAACACATGCTATACTGCTATACTAATATTTATACTACATTTTAATACTGTACATCTTAGATTATATATATATAATTTCTATTTTCTATATTTTGGTTATTTTATTTTTATCCTGTTCTGCTGTTTTTCACATCGAAAAACAGCTCTTAATTTTTATACTGTCACTTTCTGCTGTACTGAACAAATGTCCCACCTGTGGGACTAATAAAGGTTTATGTATCTTATCTTACTCTTTCGCTTTTCTTATCGGCAGATATAAACGAGTGTGGGTTTCGGCTCCGGCCCTGCACCCACAGTTGCATGAACACTCAGGGCAGCTTCCGCTGTTTCTGTGACCCGGGCTACACTCTGGACCCTGACGGAACATCCTGCACCAGTGAGTGAATGCATACAATAATATGAAGGAAGAATAAGCATGAACATGAAGCCAACAGATCAGAAACAGCATGTTTAGCAGCTTTTAAGAGTTCAGAAATGTTAAACTATTATTATTAACTGTTTTTTTGGGGTGGGGGGGGTTCTGTCCAGAGGAACCTGAATGCCGTGACCTGCGCTGCCAGCTGGGATGCCAGATTGGGAGGAATGCTGCACCCGGCTGCCTGTGCCCCCCTGGGCTCCAGCTGGCACTAGATAACAGAACATGTAAAGGTGATCAACACACATCAGCCACAGCTTCCACAGACATTAACTCTCTCTCTGATGTTCTGGTATCCAGTTTTTTTGGGGAGAAATGACAGCAGATTTAGGATGAAGCACAGAAATGTCATGTGTGAGCAGCCCTGCATCAAACACACAGCATTCTTACAGCCATTAGCTTCATAGCCATAATGTTCCAAAAATCTTCTTTTTCATCCACTGACCAAGAAAATTAGAAGCTTCCATAGATGACCCGGAACTTCAGAATAATGTGCCAAAAATTAGTGGGAAAAAAGACTCTAGTGTGAAAACCATTCCTGCTGGCTGTTATCTGGGTACAGGTCTGTAATCTGTTTCTGTGAAGATGGGGGGGGTTCTTGTTCTTAACAGTGGTGTACATTTCAAAGGAGCGTCAAAGTGGTCATTAACTCCCATTCTGAGTTCGTTTGATCACTGCACACTGTTTTTTTTCTGAACAAGAGGCTGCGTTTGTGTTTAGGCTTCTTGTTGGAGTGTGTATCCGGGTGCACATCTCAGTGTGAATTAGTTTCTACCTTTGTGTGAAATGCGGAGAAAGACTCGCCCGTACCAGCAGGAAACAGAAAAGAACTGTAAAGTGGGATATATCTGCAGTAAGTGCCCTTCAAATTTTGGGAGTTCCACCAGAACAGGGGGTCACGAGCTGGACCAAAGCATATGAACTGTGGTTTGGTTCGTCTGCACTGGGAAAGACTTTTTGGGAATTTGAGGAAGACTGCTAAAGAATAAAGACCAAACGAGTCAAAATTAGTTTCATTTTTATTTGGACTGATCAAGAAATCAAACATTACCTTGAAAAATTTTTCAAAATATATAATGTATTTTTTGAGAAGATAAGGAAAAGTGTATGAGAGTGGATGGGAGAGCAAGAAATATATGTGATGTCAGGATGAAGGTGATTACATTAAGAAATAGGTGATGAATGTCAGGACTGATGATGTCTTGATGTAGGTAAGTGATGATGTCAGGATGTAGGTAAGTGATGATGTCAGGCTGTATGTAAGTGATGATGTCAGGATGTAGGTAAGTGATGATGTCAGGATGTATGTAAGTGATTATGTCAGGATGTAGGTAAGTGATGATGTCAGGATGTAGGTAAGTGATGTCAGGATGTAGGTGTGTCATGCAGGGTTTAAACATGTTTAGTATTAAAAAAATTAACCTTCAGAACTTGATTTGGACTTTCACAAAAAACTATGAGTTATTACAAGGTATAAATCTATGAGGTTTAATGTGGTAACTATGAGGTATAACAATGTATAAAACTATGAGGTAAAACGAGGTATAAAAACATGAGGTATAATGCAATATAAAACTATGAGGTGTAATGAGGTATAAAACCATGAGTTATAATGCGGTATAAAACTATGAGGTATAATGCGGTATAAAACTACTAGGTGTAATGAGGTATACAACTATGAGGTATTACGAGGTATAAAACTATGAGGTATAATGCAGTATAAAACTATGTGGTATAATGAGGTATAACACTGAGGTGTAACGAGGTTAACTTAACAAAAGGTCGATATTCTTGTTTGTGACTGTGTGTTGAAGACACAGACGAATGTGCGGGCCCCTCCCCCGTCTGCTCCGAGCGGCAGGCCTGCAGGAACACCTTTGGCAGCTACACCTGTGTGTGCAGGTCGGGATTCGTGCTGGGAACGCTCGGGAACTCCGTCACATGCAGAGGTACTCCCATTCTCATCTAAAATGTGTTTAAAGAACACATCCACACTCCATTAGCATGACTGGACTCTGTAGGGACCAGAGGGACAGGTTAGAATATTCTGATATTTTGCCTCGTTTGATTCATTAGTACAAGGTTTGTCCTACCAAATTTCATTCATCAGTATTTTGGTTGGACTCATAATTCCAGTAGATCTCCAGGCGATTTGACCCTGAATATTAATAGAGGAGCCTAAAAACCTATTAGCTAATGTTAAATGCTTCTCAGGTCATTCATCCTTAAAGTTATGAATTGTTCCCATAAATTTGTAAGACGATTGTGAGATGCAGCATGAATTGCTCTGTCGGCTTCGGGGTTCAGTCAGTGTAAAATAACAACACACCATTCACCATTAAAACCTTTTAATGGAGAAAATCTACTGTTTTAGACTGCAGGGACCCTGTGAACACGTTATTACTGTTATCTGATGTATCTGAAAACATTGTTTTCACAAAATGCATGATGTGTCTTGATGCTTTTTTCATTTAACCATATATAAACTTTTATTAGGACAGAAACGAGGAGGACAGACTATTTTCTGTCCTTTGTGATGGTTGCACATGTTCCGAGTGTTTCAGGAAATAACAGCATCTCAGTGAGAGACGCTTGGATCCTGGCTCACCAGGCGTTTGAGCAAAAGAAGGAAAGTGTAAAGTAAAAATGATGAACTGGCTGTTAAATTTAAGTGCCAGTCAGTACCTGACAGCCACACCCCTACTGACAAACGGCAGCTAAACCAGCACAAACGATCCCAGACTAACGCGCCTCACTGAGGCGACGACAGCTAGGACCAGCAGTCAGGCTGAAGAAAGCAGGTCTGCTGAATAAGGGACAGGATTCAGGATCCTTCTTCACTATACCTCTTATTATGAGTAATATTATTATTACTTATTTTGTGTTATATACTATATTGGCTCCAGAACAAATTCCTCCAGTCCTCTGCATTTCCTGAGTGTAGCAGTGGACGGCCAGATGCGGTCAGTTTGGGGGGACGGAATCTCAGTGGTGCCATTGGCAGTCCTGGGATTCAAACCATGACATTCCTGTTGCAGAAGCAACTCTCTAACCACCAGGCCACCAGCTGCCCCCTTATTATTATTATATAAAGGTATTCAGTATCGGATATTAGCCCCGCCCTCGCCTGTAGACGAGTTTGACTTGGTGATCTCCACTTTGCAGACGAAGACGAGTGTGTGACGGGGCGGCACCGGTGCAGTCCTCACGCGCACTGCATGAACACCGTGGGTTCCTTCACCTGCCGCTGTGAGGGCGACTTCACCGGGGACGGCGCCACCTGCTGGAGGAGGAAAAGAGGAAGACCAGCAGCCCCCCCGCAATTCCAGTATAAACTCTCCAAACTCAGGGTCAGCAAGACTAAACCATGAAAAAGAAAAATGCAGGACTGTTCTGGGGCGTTACTGTCGTGTTGTCCTAACACTGCTTTTTGTATAAAAAAAAATGATGATTTTGTATAAAACTGTCCAAACCAGCCGACTCGTGTTGGGTCTGGTCATGTAATTCCAAATGAGTGTTGAGCTCGAGTGGGTCCAGAACCTCCCACTGTTCAGCTAATACAGCTTGTCTCTTGATCGCCTGGAACCTGGTTCACTGGAGTCACACTCTGGGGCTCCGAGACATCCTCGCTCAAGACTTGTTGAGAAACATGGAAATAAAGACTGAATTGATTTAGCAAAGTAAAGTTAGAGCAGATAAAAACACTTTTGTGTTCGATTTCCAAAAGAACCTTCTGTTATACGGTCATGGCAAAATGTCTGGAACAGTGAAAATCATCTTAGATTGAACTCCTTTCTAATTTCACACTAAGGTTTTCAGCTCAGAATGATGTTTTATCAGAGACTTCACCACACATCTTTTTTCCTTTTTTTTTAAAGTTCAGAATCTTATTTCTTCATCATCTGCTGCAGGGAAAGCTGATCCTGACTAAAACATTTAGGTTCTTTGATAAATCAGTTAGTTAAAATATGATTTAGACTTTTGATAATTATACTAACCTTATGCATGGTGACTGTCCTGGCAGGTTCTTGATGATTTGTAAATGTATATATGTACACATACACACACACACACACACACACACACACACACACACACACACACACACACACACACACACACTAAGCCCCTTTGTCTGCTTGTTTGTGTGCTTGTTGTTGATTAGCGGCCGCCTCAGTGGTGGAAACATCGCAATATTAATGGAACACAGAATTCTGGACCAAACCTCTCAGTAACGTCACAGCAGTTACTGTGCATCCAGTGACAAGTGAAGTGTTTTCCAACTCAGTGCATTCATAATGTGATGTTATGATGATTTATTGGGAGAGTTTAGTTCCAGTTGTAAGATTTATTTATAAGATACTGCCCTCTGTTGGACCCTTAAGGTAATGCTGGTCTCATGACTACCTCCACTCCTCCTTATATTTCAGACTCTACACAAGCTCCAGCCATGCAGCCCATCACATGTTCTGTATAGAGCTAATACTAAACACTAACACTAAACACTGTAATACTAAACACTGTAAAACTAAACTCTGTAATTCTAAACACTGTCATTTGAAACACTGTAACACTAAACATGGCAATACTAAACACTGTAACACTAAACACTGTAACACTAAACACTGTAAAACTAAACACTGTAACACTAAACACTGCAATACTAAACACTGTAACACTAAACACTTCAATACTAAACACTGTAACACTAAACACTGTAATACTAAACACCGTAATACTAAACACTGTAACATTAAACACTAACACTAAAAACTGTAACACTAAACACTGCAATACTACACACTGCAATCCTAAACACTAACACTAAACACTGTAACACTAAACACTGCAATACTACACACTGCAGCCCTAAACACTGTAACACTAAACACTGTAATACTAAACACTGTAATTTGAAACACTGCAATACCAAACACTGTAACACTAAACACTCTAACACTAAACACTGTAACACTAAACACTCTAATACTAAACACTGTAATGCTAAACACTGTAACACTAAACACTGCAGTACTAAACATTGTAACACTAAACACTGTAACACTAAACACTGCGATACTAAACACTGCAACACTAAACACTGTAAAATTAAACACTTCAATACTAAACACTGTAACACTAAACACTGTAATACTAAACACTGTCATTTGAAGCACTGCAACACCAAACTCTGTAACACTAAAAACTAACACTAAAAACTGTAACACTAAACACTGCAATACTACACACTGCAATCGTAAACACTAACACTAAACACTGTAATACTACACACTACAATCCTAAACACTAACACTGTAACACTAAACACTGTAATACTAAACACTGTAACACTAAACACTCTAATACTAAACACTGTAACACTAAACACTCTAACACTGTAATACCGTAACACTAAACACTGCAGTACTAAACACTGTAACACTAAACACTGTAATGCTAAACACTGTAACACTAAACACTGCAATACTAAACACTGCAATCCTAAATACTGCAATACTAAACACTGTAAAATTAAACACTTCAATACTAAACACTGTAACACTAAACACTGTAACACTAAACACTGTAACACTAAACACTGTAATACTAAACACTGTAATACTAAACACTGTTTTGTTTGTATATTGGATTCTCCAGCCTGCTGAGGTGTCCTGAAAAAGTAATCGTCCTCACACACTTGATGAATGGGTTTAAAATCAGAGGAGGAATTTGGTGCTGTTCACACTGTGTGCTCTGATGTGTGGATGTATGAGGGAATGGTGACTTTCACTTTCACTCTATTCCTATAAAGATTATAACTGTGGAGAACAGGGCGAATGTAATTATTGATTACACTTTATTATTGTAAACAAACCTGCAGCACTGCATACACATACACATGGAGTGTGTGCATGTGTGCCTCTGTATGTGTGTGTGTTCCTCTAGAGACAGCAGTGGGAAGGAGCAGCTGCAGCGAGAGCCCGTCCCTGAACCCCCCCCCATTCATTCTCACCACAGCAGGTGTCACACCGGGCCCTCACACTCACGCTCACACTCACACACATTCACACACACACACAGCCCTGCAACCCTGGAACTACTTACGGCACAGCCAAGAACAAAAGAGTGAAATCAAGGAAAAATGCAGCCCCCTTTCCGAACAACCCTCACCACAATGCCTGGAGAGGGAGAAGAGAGGGAGAAGAGAGAGTGAGTGAGAGAGAGAGAGTGAGAACCCTAAACTCACCGCGAGAAAAACCTGGACTCTTTCTTTCCAGAGCTGTCAGAAACTGTCTCTCTGCTAAAGCACAAACAGAACGCTCAGAAAACATCACGCATAAAAGCCTCCAGGCCCTTTTATGAAACGGACCTCACACTAAGCCGGGTGTAATTCCTACCAGAAACTGGTTTATTTACTGAAAAATAATAAGATTTAATGCCAAGCGCTGACTGCACTACAAATAAAGGGAACAAGAGGGGTGGGGGTGTGAGGGGGGGGACTCACACGGCAGTGGAAAGTTTGCCCGTGTCCTACTTGTCACTTTCTCCCTCGCGGTTGTTTTCCTGAGCTTTTACGACAGGCGGGCCGGGGGGGGGGGGGTTCTGGGACGGGCCGGTGCTGCGCCGCTCAGGGGGGAAAACAATAAATATGTAAATCTAATTTAGACCTCAGCAGTTCAGCCGCCTCTTCAGGACGCTCTTTCATCATGAAACAATCTAGCCATTTTCCAGGCAGAGGGCTGTGCGGTGACTCGGGGCCTGAAGAGAGCCAACCACAATACGGAACTGTGCTCACACACACACACACACTCACAGAGGAGGGAGTGTGTGTCATAGTAGTATAACCAGCCACCCACGTTGCTGCAAAAAACTGTGTGCTGAAAACACAGGTAGTGAAGTGTAAAACCACAGAAACCTCCGGCGCTACCCGGCCTGCCCCCCCGCGCGGTGTGGAGAACAGGACGCGGCGCTCGGTTTCCGACAGCACAGGCCAGAGAGCGCCGGAGACGCGATGACACACTCCAACACTGAACTGGGATCAGACTGTGATGAGTCATGACTTTGGTCTTGATGGATTTGCTTCTAATTTCAACACCCTCTTGGAGAGCAGGAACCTCACAGCAAGTGGTTCTTATAGGAAACCCTCAAGTTCCCCATCTTCATTACTGCAGAACCGGGTTCCCTACTGTCTGTGAACCCTCAGAAACCAGAACTGTAAACGGTGAAATGTTGTCATGTAGCAAATCAGCTCCTTATATGGAAGTTCCCCCTGTTTGTGTTGATGCTGGAGGTGTTAGATATCATGCTGATCTTTGTATGGCGTGTCTGTTTCACACAGAACCACATTTATAGTCATTGAAAATAATAATAATAATAATATTATTATTAATAATAATAATAATAATAATAATAATAATAATAATAATAATAAATTGCTACTGGAGTGTTAAAGTATTGTCACACACACAAATGCCCATTAAGAGCAAATATCAAAACATTTCTTGTATTTCAGCTCTTAGAAACAAAGTGAAAAATTACGATCTTTGAAGGATCAGAATCGTCTCCGCCCACAAGTGTGTGTGTGTGTGTGTGTATGTGTGTGGGGGGAGGGGGGGTCCAGAGAGCGGCAGGTGGGGAGTGTGTAAGAGAACAAACACCACAGTGTTTAACACCTTTCATATTTGTTAAAATCTGATTTTACTGAGACACAGTTCTAAGTGTCTAAAAGCTCCTACAGCATCTGCTCAGAAGTTAGGTGGGATAAAGTGAGTCTGTAATTTGTTGTGAAAGCTCAATTAACTGAAATGAATACTGGACAATGAAAGGAAAACTTAAAACCATATCACTGAGTAATTGTTGAACAATTTCATTCATGATTGAAAAATTTGAGAAAATTTGTGAAAATTTGTAAAATTTGTAAAAATACAGTTAATTTATGCAATAAAAACAGTCAATGCAGAGTCCAAATAAATTAATCCCATGCCTGGTCTACTTAAACAGTTCAATGCCTTAATCTTAATCAATCCAATTAATGCCCATGCTAAATTAATACTCAGTCTAAATTAAGCCAATTAATGCCCAGTGCGAATTAAACAGTCCTCGTCAACATAATCCAGCCAAAGTCTTAAAAAACTAATTAATGCTTACAATTAAAAATCTAAATGATTTAATCAATGGCAGCAATTTAAATTAACCAATTAATGCACCGTCTAAACAATCGGATCAATTCCTGGTCTAAATTAATCCAACCAAATAATTAAATCAAAGTCTGCAACAACTTTGATCCAGCCAAACAAATCTCTACAGATACATAGAATCCTCCATTTTTAAAGTTTCTGTTCAGTGCTACACAGCCATACACACTCTTCCCTCACTTCATCACTGCAAACCAATCCAATTTTCTGCCACACCTGCGACACATCAGTGAACGTGTGTCTGGAATCACGGCTTGCCCTCACACTGTTGGCATTTACTGTACATTTCTGACACAAGAACAACATGTTCCCGAATTTTAGCCCCAGACGTCTGAGCTGATCTTCCCGAAAAGCTCCTTTTTCATATCTGAGCTTGTCAGCAGGTGTAGTTCCGCTGTGTGTGGGATGGGGAGACTAGGCTGGTTAAATGTATATTCGAGGCTCCTGGCACCACAGCGGGTACAGAGAGGTCCAGGGCGTCCCAGGATAGACCTTGGCATCGTTTTTAAGAGAACCCCCCGATTCACTCACGCCCCTGCCATCCTGTTTGATCTCCTGGTGGGTTAGGAGGACTGACCCCGAATTTCCTGCCACAATGCAGGAGCGAGAGGAACAACCAAAATCCCGACACGAGGGTAGCCGAGCCGACCGGAAACCGGAGCACCGTACTCGGAGC
Source organism: Ladigesia roloffi (assembly GCA_037577295.1). Lineage (NCBI taxonomy): Eukaryota > Metazoa > Chordata > Actinopteri > Characiformes > Alestidae > Ladigesia > Ladigesia roloffi. Next base: position 395,012 of record JBBKCR010000141.1, read on the forward strand.
GGCCGTGCCCCGGGGATTATCCCACTAGGACAGGAAAGATTTTCTACCTAATCTACCGCGGTATGCCACTCGGGCAGGGAATTGGCTTTTAAGTGGTGGGGAGAGGAAGTGGCGGGAGTGGAAGTGGCGGGACTGAAGCCGGGCCCTTTGTGCCATGATTAGTCCAGATCAGACCTGAAGATTCCAGAAGGTTTTTAATGTTTGTTTTTTTTTACTCCCATGTTCCTAGCCGGAACGCCTGCGGAGCCTAGTGCTGCGGAAACACGCGGACATTCACCTCCTGTAAAAGAGAGAGAGCCTGGAGAGGAGTGGAGGAATTTGAATCACAATTCAGAGTATTTGAAGCATCCGTGTTGGTGGCCCATCTGTGTTTGAATGGGCGTCCACAGAGAAGATGCCCCAGCATAGGGGAGCCCCCCCTCGCTGCTGCCGACCTGCACACGTCCCGTTTCAAGCGGTACCCCCGGTGGCGAAATGGAAAGAGAGATGGGGGAGCAGTCAACAAAAAAGTTTTTTTTAAAAGCCCTTAGTGAAGAGATCAATTACGACCAGATTAAATCAAAAGGGGGGTGGGCGGGCGGGGGGCAGTAAATTTAGTTGAGAAAAGAGCCGGTCAATAACTCAATTGAAATGTGCGATCTCAGGCAGCTGTTGTTGGGGAGCTGGGGGAGGTGGGGGGGTCAGAGCGGGGGGGTCAGACCAAGGGGGTCAGAGCTGGGGGTTCAGAGCGGGAGGGTCTGGCAGTAGCTGCGATAGACGCAGCTTTAATCAGTGCAGTGTTGGAAGTGGAACAGTGAAACAGTGGAACAGTGGAACAGTGAAACAGTGGAACAGTGAAACAGTGGAACATTGAAACAGTGGAACAGTGAAACAGTGAAACAGAGAAACAGAGAAACAGTGAAACAGTGAAACAGTGGAACAGTGAAACAGTGGAACAGTGAAACAGTGGAACAGTGGAGCAGGGAAACAGCTAAACAGTGAAACAGCTAAACAGTGAAACAGTGGAACATCCAACCTCGCTCGCACCATAAACCTCCACACACACTCAGGTGTGTCCCAAAACAAGAAAATATAAATAAGATTATTTTAAGTTTATAAGTCCCAAGAGTAGCATCTTGTATAATTACAAGAGCAGCATAAACAATAGAATAAAACCTACACAACACTATAATCCAAAAAGTGCACATATAAATACTCATTTGTCTGTGTATGTAAACATATATGTTTATTTTGCACATAGTGGCAATTTATGTATATATATATATATACATATATATATATATATATATACATATATGTGTGTGTGTGTGTGTGTGTGTGTGTGTGTGTGTGCGTGTGTGTGTATGAGCACTGGATCTGTGTCCTCAGTTGTATAGAAGCAGCAGCCATTGACTAAAAATGATAATGCAAAATACAATATAAATTTATCCAATAAAATAAATCAGTTAGGTTAATTATTAATAACACTAATCAGTGATATCAAGAGAAGTAGAGATACTGAACCATCACACATAACACAATATTAGAAGCAATAATAATATTTTAGCACCCAATAAGGAAACGACTTTGCCCACAGTGAAATATTGCACATAATAAGATAATAAGGCAGTTAATGATGATGATTAAACACAATAATATAGCGTCAGGCTGTTGCGCAGGTGAAGGTGTGGATGTATGATTATTAGGAGGATGTTTTCATGGTGGCTCATTATAGTGCACTCATAAATGGCTGGCAGTGTGTAGTGTGAGGCAAAGTGTTGGACCCCTGGAGATTCCCAGTGTTTGCTGGGATACCGGCCTCTACGACCTCAGACTGATCTACAAACTCTCACCAGCCAGAGGGGAAGGAACATTTAAAAGAAAAAAAAACATTTTAAAAGCCTGTTTCTGAGGTGAGCCTGAGCTCAGTTCAACACCAATATGAGATTCTCCAGAGTCCCAGATCCCACAAGACTCTTTCTCTTCTCTCACTTCAGATTAAGTCATCTTCAGATTCATAAGATTCAAAAGAAAACTCAGTTTATCTTGTAAATGAGCCTGATCTACATCTGAAATTTGTCTTAGGGATCGAATTCAACCACCAAAGCCTGACAGTTTAAAACTGGTAAAGCTTATTTCTCCTCAAGTGAGTTTAGGGGTAAAGAGTCAGACTCCAATAATCTCCTGATAAGAGGATGCTATATTTCTAATAAGACCCAGAAAACTGGTCCGGCAGGTTTGTCCAGCTCTTACATAGTAATGAAGGTCATTTTCAAGCGTTATTTGTGTGTTCATGGATGTGATTGCGTGTCATCTAGGGAAGCGAAACTTCCCCCCATTCAGCTGGACAGCTGGAATTCAGAGAGATGGTGAATCACAGAGGCGCAACATGGTAATAAAGGAGCGCCACCGGTTTAAAACCCTACTCGGGCCTGCATGTGAGAAATAAGCCACAAGTCCACCATAACCTGACCGCACTCCTTCCCCAGCCCACGCCAGGAACAGAGCGTAACGTGTCTGTTTACAGATCTCTTACTGCGCCCCGATGGCCTGTAGAAATAATATGAGAATTACACAAGTTTACTTTTAGTGGGCAACTCTTTAAATCATTCTGAATGTGGAATATATTTAGGCCTCAGTGGAAACCGTTGCACCTCCCAGCAGAGCCCCACTGACCGCGCCACTGACCGGCCACCGAGGACTGTTGGGAAACAGCGACATCTAGTGGCTGCTGAGGTCCATCACAACACAGAAAAGGAGGAACACAATTATTCCTTAATGTTATAATATTCACGGGCAGGGGCGCCGCCAGGGGGGGGAAGGTTAAAACGATTCTAGGAGCCCAGCACTGACATGGGGCCCTGTTAGGGGCTAGTAATATTATCTTAATAAAGGGGGGAGATTTTAATCTTTCATGGGGCCCAAGATTTCTGGCGGCGCCCCTGGTCATGGGTACTCACACTGGGGGTGAGGGGGGCAACAATTAAAATAATAACAGTAACGTTAATAATATCAAAAACAACCACAATAATAATTATAATAATCATTATTATATTAATATAACACTATGACTTTTGCCTCATTAGCACTGGGACAGACTCTAACAACCTCCTCCCCTGCAACACCCACCACCAATCCTATGACCTTGGGTTGGATAAGTGACCCAAATAATGAAAAAGTGAATGAATGAATGAATAATTTCTCAGTCATGCTTCTTTTACATGTTTCATTTAGGATAATTCACACAAATTCTTAAACAGCCCAACAATGGTGCAGTGGGTAGTTGGGGAGAGGTTGGGGGTTTGAATCCGGGTCCTGGTCGTTTGTATGTGTGTGTGTGTGTGTGTGTGTGTGTGTGTGTGTGTGTGTGTGTGTGTGTGTGTGTGTGTGTGTGTGTG
>JBBKCR010000141.1:423026-438269 GCA_037577295.1 Ladigesia roloffi
TATATAATGTGTGTATGTACATACATACATATATGTGTGTGTGTGTGTATAAAATTTTTTTTTTTTTTTGTCTCGGTCATCTCCTCTGATCTCTAAATGTCTGATTTGAGTATTTTTTGCCAATGTTTTCACACCAGCGGTTCACCTGTCTGCCTCCAGGCGTGGGTCAGTCTGAGTTTGCTGTGGCCGACATGGTGGACCTTTTCGTGTTGCTGATTCCACCAGCAGGGGGCGATGAACTACAGGTAAACACGGATAATGACCAGCACTTTGATGTTTCTACCAAAATATGGTCTGTATAAATATATATATAATATATTATATATTTCATACACTAGACAATCCTGATTTTATTTTTTCCATAATATGACAGACATTCTCAAAGAAAAAAAATTGCACTTTGTCTTCTTAGGTATTTGGTGTAGGATTGTCCATGTTTTGGGCAGAATTACAATATTACATCCATCCATTTTCTACCCCTTTATCTCGCACTCGGGCTTGGGGGGGACTGGAGCCTATCCCAGTTACTATGTGCGAAGGCGGGGTACACCCTGGACAGTCGCCAGCACGTCGCAGGGCTACAATATTACAGAAATACAGAAATTACAAATAAAGAGGATGCTTTTATAGGCGCTGTGGCTAAAGCTACATCAGTATCATGTTGTACAGTTTTAGGAGTATGTAATTTATTTGTATACTTTCTATTTTTAATAAAGGGAATTAAAAGAGGCATCATAGAGAAGGCTGACCTGGTGGTGGTCACAAAGTCGGATGGAGATCTGCTCGTTCCAGCACGAAAGATCCAGGCCGAGTACACGAGCGCTTTAAAGCTTCTGCGGAAAAAATCCAGAACCTGGAAACCTAAGGTATGGTTTCTAAACGGGTCAGACATGATGTTAAACCACTTTTAATGTGCAGGTTCCCTGCGTGCCACCTCCACATCTCAGATGAGGTGTGGTTAAGTCCTCTGAAGGGGTGATGTCGTATCTGCTGGGGTATCTGATGTAGCAGATCTTTAAGATGCAGGTGAAGGTCCAGATATGGTGGCGGTGTGGAGGTGAGTTATCAGTCTGAAAGAGGTGGCTGATGGTACTAATGTTGCCATGAAGGGGGAGTTTGTTCTGCAACAGTGTTCAGGTAGGAGCTCTGAGACAAAGCCAAGGTGATTTCACAAATAGTCCTTTATAAAGGAACCGAACGCTGTCCTCTAGAATTGGTCCAAAAAGTGGACCAGCAGAAAATGGTATTGTGAGGTCGTTTGAAAGGGACTCGGTCCTGGAAGGGGACTCGGTTCTGGACTCGGTTGTGCAAAGGGTCTCGGTTCTGCAAGGGGACTCGGATCTGGAAGGGGACTCGGATCTGGAAGGGGACTCGGTTCTGGAAGGGGACTTGGTTCTGGAAGGGGACTCGGTTCTGGAAGGGGACTCGATTCTCTTTCTGTTCCACTTCAGCTCAGACGGGACTGGAGTTTTTTCCTGTTCACTCTTCAGCTCCTCGTCCAACCTGCCGCTGTCGTTTCACCCTCACAGTGCTCGGTATTTATTTTCGGCGTAACAGTAGGAAAGCTCTTTCACACTTACTTTTCCACTTAAATCTCTGCTACTGTCGTTCTCCAGCTGGTGGAGAGGAAGAGGCTGATTAACCAGGTAGAGAAACTTGATCTAGACAAGAATTTCCATTTATTGATTTATTGCCTTTTTTATCGTCATAATTTATTTGTTTATTCATATTTAGTGTTCATTTCTTTTTCTGTTTCCTGTATAGACATATATGGTTTCCCGGGTTTGTACCATGTGCTCTACCTATGGCAAGCCTAGAGGGCAAAAACGGTCACAGCGAAAACGCGTCGGTTAAACGAACCTTACAACGGACGCAATGCGAACCGGACTGAGACCTTCTCCCGATGTGTCTCTGATGGGTTCGTTTCAGAGGGTCCGAGTTCATTTGGCATGTTCTTAAATAAAAAAAAAAAACACACACAAACTAACTACTGACTGTCATAGGTGTTGTGTAGGTGTACCTTGTGTGCAGTGTCTTGGTTAAATTGTGGATATTGACTTAAATTGTGGATATAAATTGTGGGCTGGGCGATTTGGCCTAAAATCAAAATCTCGATTAGTTGAACATTTTAACCTGATTACAATTAATGAACGATTTTTTTTTTTTTTTTTTAATTTACTGACAAGTTTTGTACAATAAATATGCTCACATATTACAAGCGAGAGATTTTCGATTGAAGGCTGCATTATTTGAGATTAAAATAATTGAAGGAAACTCACTAATCTACTATCTGTGATTATTTATTTAATATCAGTGATGAACAACTGAAATTAAAGCACATCCTAAAACGAACAGTCACTTTGTTCTTAAAAAAAGTAAAAATAAGTAACTTGCACTTTTGGAAACAAAATAAATTATTTTCAATGTTTTTGTTATTAAAAATAGCGACTCCACTCGGGTAGTGTTTTTAAAGCGAAAGTAATTAAAATAATTGACCTGCAAAATTTTGATTGATTATTGGTTCTGAATTACGATTACTTTTTGATTAATTGCCCAGCCTTACTCTACAGGTCTAAGATACAGACGTGGACTACATAAGCACTGATGGACGTTGCTCTGGATAAGAGTGTCAGCTAAATGCCATGAATGTGTTTACAAATACAGAAAGAATGCTGAGTAATGGATTTGAGTTCGCTGTAAGGACTGAAAACAGCCGAACCTGTACATTACTGTGGGCCCCAGGGTTTCCCAGCAGATCACTGTCCAGGGTATCACACTACCTCTTCCACGTCTCCTCCTTCCCACAGTGGACTCTGGTGCTATCTCTTCTCTGGTGTGTGGGACACTTACGCCTAGCTGTCCACATGGAGGTGAAAACATCATTCATCAAGCCAGAACTCGCCGATCTGCAATCCACTGCGTGCTCAGACATCTTTCTGTCAGAGGCAGCAGGAACTTTTTCAGCAGTTTGTACTAATCCAGAGCTAAAATTATCTTCTGTGCGATCGAACCAAATGGGTCTCGCCATCTTCATCGTGGAGGTCTATCAATGCCCAAATCTCTTGTTGTCCGTTTCACTGGTTGTCTGTTCCAGTATCATTTTTTGGTAGGTCCCCACCAGGACCCCTAGACATGTCGTTAAACAGATGATCAGAGGCAATAAAGTATCCATCACAGTTTGGCACTTCTCAGAACTGACTACTGATAAATACCCCACCCGCAGGACTCTGTTCCCTCTCGGCACATGCGGACTGCAGCTGGAGCCGGAAAATCGTTTCACCCAGAATTCATTCAGAGTTCATCCAGAGCTTCTGTTCCTAAAGCGTCTCAGTTTTGGAGCTCTGGTCCAGGATCAGTTTCTTCTCTACTTCTGATGGTCATTATTTAATGAGCACCATTAAATGTGTGTGACTTGGCCATGACTATCACGGGGCTTCGTTACGGTTTCCTTTACTATTAAAGACATTTCATCAGAAAGCATTCTGTCTTGATGGCAAATCATGTTTGATGTGTATGTGTGTATGTGTGTATATGTGTGAGTGTGTGAGTAAAATTTTGCACCAGACCTACATATGAATTCTCAGTGCATGCCCCCATTCTCACCCATTTTCTATAACAAATGGGGTCACAAACAGTGATACAGTGTGTGTGTGTGTGTGTGTGTGTATATGACACATTGTAATGACTAGTTTCCCAGCATGCTTGGCTCCTCCTGGACACTGGGAGGACGATGCCCTTTTGTATTCCGTCCCCCCAGCACTACATCTGCCCACAGGGCACGGTGCCAGCGTGCCCGCCCCTTTGAAGGACCCGGCCTGGCCTCCTGCATTTGGCTGATTAGAGGCCACCCACACAGACCAGAGTCGCTTTACGTCTTAGTCACCCCCCCCCAGCCTGCGCTTCATCAGTCACTGAAGTATGGAGGGATGGAGGGAGGTGTGTCTGGGCAAGCTTTTCACATTTTGCATGTCTTGCTAGTCCAAAGCAGGAGAGGAAGGACTTTTCTCTTCCCACTGCCTCCTTATCTGTCCCCCTCTGTCTCTCCCTGTCCCCCTCTGTCCTCCTCTGACCCCCTCTGTCCTCCACTGTCCCCCTCTGTCCCCCTCTGTCCTCCTCTGTCCTCTGTCTCCCTCTGTCCCCCTCTGCCCCCCTCTGTCCTCCTCTGTCCCCCTCTGTCCTCTACTGTCCTCTGTCCCCCTCTGTCCTCCTCTGCCCTTCTCTGTCCCCCTCTGACCCCTCTGTCCTCCACTGTCCTTCTCTGTCCTTCTCTGCCCCCCTCTGTCCTCCTCTGTCCTTCTCTGTCCCCCTCTGACCCCTCTGTCCTCCACTGTCCTCTGTCCTTCTCTGTCCTCCTCTATCCTTCTCTGTCCCCCTCTGTCCTCCTTCAATATGTTCCCTTTTCTTTTGTCCTGTTACATCAGTCCATCCTCGTGGCGGACTCCTTCATCCATCTTCTGTTCAGATAAGCTGAGGGTCAGATCTTGGGATACGATCAGATGTATTGATCCTAAAGTGGGTCCAGAGTAGCAGAGTGGCGGTTTAAAAAAACAGAATCACATTAACAGCCTCATGAGGATTTGTGTGTAGAGCGAATCAGGCATGTGAAAATATTTCAGACTGTGAAGCTGAGCACTGAGCATTAATATCACTAATTATAAAACAATACAAACAACGTTTGGTGTTTCTGTGACTCGCTCAGTTCCTCATTTAATTATATCCGGAGCTGCTGATGGAGTAAACCATACATATTTTAAACATACATATTTATGAGTGCATGTATTTTACACACACACACACACAATTGTGCTGCAGTAAAAAATACCTAAAATGTCTGTTTTTATAGTGTAATATGCCCCCAAATAGGCTCCCAAAACTCTTTCATTTCATTTTAAAGGTAAAGCTGTATCTGTACTTTACTGAAATCAGTGTTTCAGACATCAGGCAGCGTGTTCATAAACCTTTCAGGTCTTTTCAGACTTAAACACCTGTATGCATTCACCTCCACTTATTCCTCCTATTTTTTCATGCTCACTGATTCAGATAAGCTTAGGTTAAGATCTCAGGATAAGATCAAATGTATTGATCCCTAAAGTGGGTCCAGAGCAGCAGTGTGGCGGTTTTAAAACTGTCCTTGTTCTTTGTTCAGGTCCTGGAGGAACGATGTTTAATTCCACTGTGTGCTGTGTACACGTGTTTCTCCAGAACAGAACATTTCACCTCAGACTCCTCAGAATGACCTTATTAACCTCTTAATGATGAATAAATTGTAGCATTCTTCTTTAAGTGAAATGTAACTTTATCTCTTTTATTGCCCCCCGGTTGTCTCAGGTGGTGCGGGTGTCCTCTCTGACGGGGCAGGGCGTGCCGGAGCTGTGGGACGTGATGCTGCGGTTCCACCAGGCGGTGCTGGAGGCGGGCGAGCTGCAGGCGCGGCGGCGGGAGCAGCAGAAGGTGTGGCTGTGGAGCCTGATCCAGGAAAACGCCCTGCAGCACTTCAGGGAGCACCCGGCCGTGCGGGACGGCCTCCCGGACCTGGAGCGGAGGGTCACCCGGGGGGAAATCTCTCCGGGACTGGCGGCGGACCTCCTGCTCCGTGTCTTCCGGTCCCCGCAGTAGAGGACACGCCCGTTCCAAAAAGACCTGCAGGGTTTCTGACTGAACTCAGTCTGCTGCATCTGGTGACCAGACCCAGTCAGTTAGGAGTTAGAAGTGTTCCACAACACTGACAGAGGTCAGCGCTACCTGCTGGTAACTGACTGAATGCAACAAATGCAGCAGATGTGGAGGAATTCCTTTAAAGGACAATTTTCAACAAATCTCATTTGCACAATGTTCCCACTCTCCCAGATATAATCAGACAGTACACACTTGATGTCCCACGTGTGTTTTCCTTACTGTGCAGTGGAGCTGATGTAACAGCAGTCTGAAAACATTTTGTGTGACCTCACAGCTCCCATTCGAGACTAAAGACACACTCTTAGCTGAGTGTGTTTGGGGTCTAATGGGTTAATTAAAATTCTGGTGAACCATTCTGGGTCGTGTAAAATCAAATTTAATGGTGTTCTATAGTGTTTTACCGTGTCGAAATAAATTGAATAAACCACGAAGGCCTTAATCCAGCACTGGACATTTTATGGGGAGGAAGTTTTTAACTCATTGACTGCCAGCCATTTTCAAATCAGGGAACTCCTTTTTTACTCATTTGTAAGAGCCACAGAAATGGCCATATAAACCCCGAACCTACCAAAACAAAAAGAGTACACTCTCTACTTACACCCCAAAAAAGTTTTAGTGTCTACCCTTCTTTAGCAATCAGCTGTAGGTTGGTTTCACTAAAAACGCATGTTTTGACCAAAAACAAGATTTTTGTGAAAGAAACATTTGCACTTCTACCACCTGCAGGCAAATTTTGTCATTAAATTCTATGTGTGCAAGCCTGATATTTACAGACAAGCTTCCACAGATCGTCTCCCAGCCCCGCCCAATCGAAAAACGTAATTGATGTCTATAAACGTCCAAGGCAGTGAACGGTTATATTTCAATTGACGTCTGTAGTCGTCAATTGCAGTCAATGAGTTAATACAGAATGCAGAGTGGGCTTGTTATGGGTTTATCTCAGGATGTAGTGTTGGTGATTACTGTGATGCATTTAATCTACTCTATAAAGTAACTAATTAACTGACTCTATCAAACTGGAGAGATGAGAAAGTACCCTAACCGGGTTTTGGACTTTCTTGGGCCACCACTGTCCAGATGTTTGTTTGTTTTTTTTCTTTACCCTACTACATTTGATCTGGGAACTCTTGAACTGTCTGTGTTGTGATTGGACAATGGAACTGTTAATCATTAGGGGGTTGGAAGATGGGCTGTGAGGCTAAATGAGCGATTGAACAGAGTTTCCCTCTGTTTTGGTTCCACACACACAGTCTAGACCCCCAGGAGTCCCGGGAGGGGAGTCCCGGTTTTAGCAGGTGTTTCTTATACTGAAGGTGGATGAAGTTAAATATTCCGCCTCTTGTGTTGAGGACTGATGGAATGAGGTAAATGTGCATTGATAAAGTTAATATCCCCGCGTGTTCTCTCTCCCTTTTCTTCTTATTTACTCTCTTATCTCCCCGCCTGTGAGATCGAGGCACTGCATTTTTGCATTATGATGGATTTTAATGACTTTGTCATCCTCTTAATTAGTTAAAAAGAAAATAATGAATGAATTAAATCATTTGTTGAAAGCAAAACAGCCTCAAATCTCATCCTCCTTGTGTTGGGCCGGTTTCTAATTAGGACCTTCACACGTTCCTCAGACGGATTTGGCCTGTTGACGGCTGTAATGATTGTAATTTATACTCGGATCCTCTTTCTGCTCTGAAGTGCTTCATTAGTCGCGTGTATGTTTTTCTGTGCCGGAAGAAAAGCATCTTTTGGAATTTGATTGCAATAATTGGCACTTAGGCGCACGTTTCAGAAATTCCTTATCCTGCTTTACACGTTTGTGCTTTTGTGAAGGAACAGGCCGACATTCACAGACTGTGAGTCCCCAAATATGAACCGATATTCAAATTATGGTGATGTGAGATGTATGATAGTGTGTCTGCGTGACTCTGAGCTTTCTCTGCTTTTTAGTTGACGTTCAGCAGGTCAAGTGAAAAAATAACATGTAAATAACTAATATTCAGTTGTGGCCAAAATTTTTCATCCATTAACAGTTGGCCTGAAAGTCACGGCAGCGGTTCGGCTTTCAGATCTCTGGACCTTCTCTTCGCCTGTGGCTGGATGACTGGACACAATATATCTTTTGGTGAACAAATATTAATATATTGTAGTTTTCCTGTAAAGAATGTAAGGTCCAAGCTCACATACATCAACTTGGGTTGTTTTAGTGGTCCTGAATGTTTTTTAATATGGAAACATGTTAACTGATCATGCCAGAGTAGAGTGGAGAGCTTCTCAGTGTCTTTTTAAAAAGGGCTCATACTAGAGAAACACAGTTTTACAGTGGGAAAAGCTCAGTGTAGATGTGAGATAGAAGTTTGTAGACGTACACAAGTCAGGAGTCAATTACAAACACACTCGGGCCCCATTATATCATCACACCTAACCCTAACTAAAAATTGTAGACAAAGAGAAAGCTTTTCTAGGGGAACGTTGTATGGTCAGACAAAACAAAGTTGTGATTGTTTTGAGAAGAAAAGCTAAGGGACTACAATAACACTACCACTGAGAAGCATGGCGGTGGTAGTATCACCATCACATCAGTGCCTATGGTTGAGTTCTGGATGCAGGTGGATGCCCCGGCAGTACAGTGATCCCTAATATTTAACAAAGGCCTTCCGAGGTCTCGACCTCCACACTATTGAACATTTTTGGACTGTGCTTAAAAGATTCTTGTAAAACAACAAATTGGTGCAAATGCAAATTCAAGTTCTTCCAGAAGCTTGTTGATGCTACCAAAAGCATCTGAGCACCTTTAATTAAAAAGGAATATTTAGTTAAATATGAGGTTTGCTGTAATTTTGACCCTGGGAGCCCCTGCTAAATTTAAATTTGTGCACAAGTTTGTGAATGTGTTGAGCAATAAAGCTGCATGATATCAGTTCATTCTGCCACATTAAACAAATAAAATGCCAAAACCTCAGAAGTAATTCAGACACTTAAGGAGGCTTCAGTGTACCCACGTATGAAGGTGATGGAAACCACACAGTAAATCTGTCTGACAGAACAGTGTGGGGTGTGTGGGGTTATGTTTAGTCTGAACACCCCCAGTCACATTATAGTTTGTTATAGTGGAAACAAGGTAAATATTAAAATTTTTTCAGCATAATATGTTAATTTTCCTTGTTTGGCATAAAAGCACAGGCCTGTTTCGTTTTTTTCTTTTTTTCTTTCTTTCTTACTTTCTTTATTTAAACTATTTATAAAGCAGAGATATAGGGCTGTGCCCTTAAAAGTTTCCATTATGTGTTACTGCAAAATGTTCCAGATGGTTCCAGATGATGGGGCGGTGATCAGTATACTGGTGGTGCTGAATGCTGAGTGGCTGGAACTCCTTTATCTAGACTCCTTGTGTCTTTAGACTGCAGCCTGTCAGTAAAACATTTGTGCTCCTCTATTTTATTAAATCTACTCAGCGTACCAAAAGTAAGACACTTTGAATATAATAGCATTACTGAAGCTCTCAGTTTTAGTCACTCATGATGACTTAAACTGTTGCCAGCAGATGCAGAAAACATAAAAACTGCACATACACACATACATGTCAGTTATGAGTCTATATAAACCTTATGACTGCAGTTACATGTCCTTCACATGTTTAATCTCAGTACAGTTTCTCCTTCTCCATACATACTTGCCAAAATTCAATTTTTACCTTTTAGATAATTACATAATAGAAATGGACCTGAAGTTTACCGCACTGTATTTGCAGGACTGTACTTTGTCTCTCCAAGGGTATTTTCTGTAGTTCCTGGTGAAATACCCACAGACGGGCGTTAGAGGGCGCCATAAGCTTAAAGAGGATTGTCCATTATGTAAAGAATTCTCCCTCCACTCGTCGGCTGTGTCTCGGTCTGCAGTGATGTGTGTGTGTGTGTGTGTGTGTGTGTGTGTGACAGGAGTCTATTGTGCTTTTGAGGCATGTAGATGTGCCTTCCTTTGTCACCAGCACTATCAACCTCTCTCTCTCTCTCTCTCCCTCTCTCTCTCTCTCTCTCTATCTCCCTCTGTCCTCTCTCCCTCCCTTTCTCTCCCTCTGTCCTCTCTCCCTCCCTTTCTCTCCTCTTTCTCTCTCTCTCTTTCTTTCTCTCTCCTCCCTCTCTCTCTCTCTCCCTCTTTCTCTCTCTCTCTCCCCCCTCCCCACTCCCCTCTCCTGTGTCCCTCTATCACTATCGCTGCCTCAGTAGAGATGGGTTTATATTACCGTAAGTTAATGTTCAGGATTTGTTCTCAGGGACGAGAGACAGTGAGCTGGTTCTAGAGCTGGTTCTAGAGCTGGGTCTAGGTTTTCTGCACATGAACACAGAGCCAAATGCACACGGTGTCTCAGCAACTGTTGGTCGTAGCTGCTACTATAGCCGAAAGTGGTTATGCCTACCGATGTGTGTGTGTGTGTGTGTGTCCTGTCTCTTGTGCATGTGCCCTCTGTCTTATGACTCGGTACTGAATGCGCTGTGAATACTGATGCCTCCTTAAGGCCTCAGGACCTCCCTCACCATCAATCACAGACACAGCTCCGCTCTCCCGTCCGCTAGAAAAGATTTCTCCGGATTCTGAAGTGTCTGGACTCCATCCATGAAGTGCAAATGGATTGTAGCCTTCCTGGCACGACTCTTCCATAGTCTGTCATATCAGGTTAGGCTGTTTCAGCCTAAACGGCTCTGCGCCTAGCCTACATATGTTTAGCATTTAGAGTGGTTTGTTCAGTGGAAGAGAGGAACCAGGGCAGGCCTGGAGAGGCGCTGGAGGGTTTCATGCTCTGGAAGCTCCTGAAGCCCTTTTTCCCTTCACTTCTACCCAACCTGCTGATCCGAGGGTGTGTTTTCCGGCTCGTGAGTGTGATCGACAGTATGATCGAGGTCTGTGTGGAATTAGAGGCCATTTAAGTGCTCGAGTATCTGCAGCCATCAGAGTTCCATCTGAAATAAACACTGTGGCCTTTTTCACTATCCTGGCATTCAGGAAGTCAAAGGCGTACTTGACTGACAGCCGAATGACACTGAAGAGTCTCCTGATCCCGTTTCAGTGTCATTTGTGGTCATACCTTGTTTTTATTAGGGGCCGAGCACCAAAGGCGCAAAGCATCTATTGTAATTGTTAGAATTTTTCTGTATTATTAGATTCTCCATGGCAACCCATAGAACTGCCAGGACTTTAATGAAATGTATTTATTTAGTTATTTATTCCTTGTTTATTGACAGAGAACAGATCAAAACATTCTTTTTTCCCAGAATCCTTGGGTCATCTCGTTTCAAAGGCATTCGTTACTGATACATTCCAGATTATTTTAGAATTTCTTGAAAAAACGACGCCTGCGAGCCAGTCCATGACCATCGATTCCATTACTGCCAAATTTGGAGTTATCTGTACCACTGCTGTTCAAGGAACTTTAACAGAACAAATAATGCGGCTTCTGCTGTCCGATGCAATGTTAATCGGGAAGTTGCTGAAACAGAATTATGCTATATACCTTCTTCTGCTGACTGGAGTCATGCCAAACATTATATACGTCTTTGCTTGGGGAAATTTTGTAAGATTTGGCCAAACGGGGGCTCGATTCCAGAAAAGGGTTCTGTCTTTGGAACCAAACGGATTTTTTTTGTGGGCTATCCTGATATTATAATTTTGTGAATAGTTTCTACTGAAGGCCAGAAAAAAACATTCCATGGAATTTGCTGAAATTTGGCACATCAGTAGAGAACATCACGAACACACTGGTACCAGCATCATGGAAATAGCATCATGCCAAATCAGACTCATTCATGGTTTTGGATGTTGACGGAAAAAAAATAACTTTTTTGAAAACCCAATTTTTTGAACTAGTCCAAGTCTCGACTAACCATGTGACCTTAAAATCTGTCAGGAATCATTAAGTGAGGCTTCCACCATTGGTGGAACTGATTCTACCTGGTGGTTCTGTGGTGCTCGGCTCCTTCACTGCTGTTACAGTTAAGATCCATTTTATTAAAAAGGAGTGTCACCATACTCCAGAAGTACTAGAGTAACATTACATTGGATTAATCTCTAGTCATTGTGTTGTGAATATTTATCCACCTGAGACTCGGCCCATTCACCTACGTCCTTTATAATGGACACATTTCACCTGTGACTTCCTCCAGGTTCTCATACTGGGAAAACGGACAACAGTGGCAAGATTCACATGAGGAGCAGAAAATAAAAATGTTCCTCTGCAGAACCAGAAAGAATCCACACCTCCAGGACTATCTCACCTAAATACCCAGAGGAGGTTCTAGACTCATAACTCATTGTGGAACTAAATCAGAATGACTTTTTTCATTTTCTATATTCAGTTCGATTTTCACATGGAAATTGTCCTGTTGTCCTCTACAGTGGACATGCTGGGAAATTAAAAGAAAAAAAATAAGAAATGTGAGTTGTAAGGTGTTTTAGGCCCAAATAGATAAAAAATCACACAAAAAAGATATAGTATGAGATGTTTTGATTTGGTTCTCTGGAATATATGTTAGCATTAGGTTCATGTTCATTTAAAGGAATAGTTTGGGGGCAAAATAAAACCAATATTGGTCCAAATTTGCTCTGTTCCAGTCACCTAGGCATGGAAATTTGGGCATATCTTTCAGGTTTCCAAAATATCAACTTGACGAACTGACCTTTTATTTACCCCACTGACAGATGCCAGTGTGAGGTGCATATGATCACTTCACAGGACAGTGTGTTTAATGTTGTGGCTGATCTGTGTGTAGTATTGTTTGTATTGCAGCTGTAGGAAGGCCTTATTATTCACAGGCGACATCTGGGGGGATTACACCCAGGACAAAACATCTGGAGTTCAGAACAGGTTTGTTAATCGCAGGGCGTGACTGAGACATTTTTTTTCCAAAACAACATTCACAAACGCCACCGCCGCGCCGAACACCACAGCGGCTCTTAATGAAATATTACGGTGGATTATCAGACAAACTCAATATAGTCCATTTGGAACTGGAAGTGTGGAGGACTGTGCGTAAGTCGGACGCCTGCTGGGTTCGTTTGAACGGGCAGATCTGCTGTTGGCCGTTTAGATGAGTGTGTTGGGAGGAAAAAGAAAAACAGCATCACTCAAGTCTTCCCACCATGCAACTGTGGTGCGGTTGTGTGTGTACAGTGTGTGGAGCCTGGTCACGCTCCGGAGCCTGACAAAGCCTCCATCTCCCTGCTGTGTTTGCTGTACTCTCCCTTACACACACACAGATATACACACACACTGCCTGTCTGTGACTGCTCGGCTGGCTGCCTCTCTCCGTCTCTCTTTCTCTACCCCCACCCCCCTCTCTCTCTCATGACGAATGAGTGTGTGAAGTATTTCCTCCAGGGTGGGGGGGCTGCTTTCGCGGCTGCTGCAAACGATCCCCTGAGTCTGAGTCTAATGGGGCTGGAGTCGGGCCGCGGCGCTGGAGAGAGCGGGCCTTCGGCTCTTCCTGCTGTAACAGAGACCGAGAGCCTGCAGCTGTGTGTTAGAGTATCACCCTCTACAGCGCCGAGTGTCCTGGCCCTGCACAAAACACCTGATTAGGTCACGGTTCCCACCTTTCCTTTTTATAATGCAAAGCCTGACATCCCTCTATAGGTGGGGATTGTGCTCAGGCTTCATTAGACACCAGAAGAAAGCTTCTTCTGCTAATGGTGCTGTGTGTGTGTGTGTGTGTGTGTGTGTGTGTGTGCGCGAGTGTGTGTGGCTGTGCATCTCGCCTGTCCTTCCCCCACCTGCGTGTGGGCAGCGCGCGAGCACTGCTCCTGCCAGGGAGGCGCGGTGGGGAAATAATTGGAGTTTAGCGGCGAGAGGAGGGAACGCGATTGACCTCCAGTAATGGATTTGAGTGAATAATTATTCCGAGCTTCGGCTTTGGGTGATGCTATCAGAGAGAGATGGATTCCGCTGAATGACTCATTGGCATAGGGGAGAAGACTGCCAGCGCTCAGTTAATGAATTCCATCTGGTCGCTATCACCAAATCAGGCTGGGATCAGACCGGGGTCTCCCAGGTTACACTTTCCAAAAGAGAATGCCCCCCCCCGCCCCTCCCTGGGCCCAGCCTCTGTGGCTTTGATGTAAAAACGACCCCCTCACGCTCTGGAGTATGAGCATCCCCTCCTGGTTTGTCCCGGCAGCCCCGTGGCCGTCCTCAGGAAGGGCTCCTGTCTGGATAATAATGAAGAAGCTCAAAATGGCGGCCTGGCCGTCCTCAGGCCACGCCGCTCCATCCTTTATGATCCGCTCCCTAATTGCTCACTTTGCCGGTTTAAAAGAAAACAGCTGCTCGCCGCCTGAGAAGCCGGCGGGTCCGTTCGCGAGCAGGATTCTGTGGAAACCGCTTAATACACACTGACATTTAAAGGTGTGCACTCTTTGCGCGTTCTGCTCTGTAATTATCGGCCCTTTCAGGAGAGATGGATAATGAAAGGTCATCAAAAATGTCTTTGTAGTTAATTAGCTCAACCTCACTTTGAAAATATGAAGAAATCTAAACCAAAGTAATCTAAAAAACAAACATCTTTATTTTTAAAAAAGGGCCTTATTGGCACATCAATAAATTCCGATGTTAATGAAAACGGTTTCTGTTCAGATCCTTCGGTGCAGAGAGTTACTTCTTGTTATTCTTCGGGGCAAAAATACACGGTGACACAGAAACACTCAGTCATTCATCAACATGAGGAAGATCAGAGAATACACCAATGACACGAGTGTGTGTTTAACTTCATTAATCTGCCAGAGTTCCAGTAACAGTTCCAGTAACAGTTTCAGTTCCAGTTCCAGTAGTGTCTAGCAGATCCCAGGTTATTTAACTCGTGGATAGAAGAAGAAAAGGAAGTATTTTCACATTTTGTCAACTTTCCAACACAAAATTCGGTCTTCTTCACTGTGTGAAATGCAGCCGCAGCTTTTAGCTTCTCATTCTAGATATTTAAAATTTTCACTGGCAGATTAATGAAGTTAAACACACACTCGTGTCATTGGTGTATTCTCTGATCCTCCTCAAGTTGATGAATGATGGGGGGGTTTGTGTATTTTTGCTCTGGAGAAAAATAAGTTTTCAGTAAAATCCGAATTTATTGATGTGACAATAAGGATTGATAAATGTGTTTGTTTTTTATATTAAATTGGTTTAGATTTCTTCATATTTTCAAAGGTTGAGCTAATTAACAACAAAGACATTTTTGATGACCTTTCTTTATCCATCTCTCCTGAAATTACAGAGCAGAATGCCTGTGTTTAAAGGGAAGGTGGGAAGAGGGGTGAAACTGAAACTGGAACTGTTACTGATACTAGAACTGTGACTGAAACTGAAACTGGAACTGATACTGGAACTGTTACTGTAACTGTAACTGATACTGGAACTGATACTGGAACTGATCCTGGAACTGATCCTGGAACTGTTACAGGAACTGATACTGGAACTGTTACTGGAACTGTTACTAACACTGGAACTGTTACTAACACTGGAACTGTTACTAACACTGGAACTGTTACTAACACTGGAACTGTTACTGAAACTGGAACTGTTACTGAAACTGG
>JBBKCR010000141.1:438369-451010 GCA_037577295.1 Ladigesia roloffi
TGCTTTTGCTCTTGTGCTGGTGTGTTTGTATTTGGTTGTGTGTTCGTTGGTCTATGTGTGTGTTTGTCTGTGTGTGGGTGTGTGTGTATGTGTTTGTGTGTGTGTGTGTGTGTGTGTATGTGTGTGCTCTCCAGGATGCTGCTAGTCCACTGGACCCAGAGCTGGGCTTTGATGGGGTGGAGGGTCGGATCCCAGGTGGGGGCTGCTGCCACTGCGCCCTGGGCGAGGTGCTAAACCCGCCGAGCTCCAGGAGGGAATTCCCGCTGCTGATTAGCGGAGTTTGCTTTAGGCAAAGAGGAGAAACTAAATATGTTTTATGTGTCTCCCGAGTTAAACGGATCCGGAGATGCTGGGTGTTTTCTGGGCAGGTTAGTATTGCATCCTTAAATTATAAAGTGCAGATATAGTCGCTCTGGGTTGGAGGTTCATTCTCAGTCTTCAGGACCTCCAACAGAATTTTGGTTTATTTGACATTTCAGCCACACAAGCTGTGATTTGATTGCATGAACCCTCAGAGCACGAGTTTAAGAGCATTTATTTTTACACTGAGCTGTTAAGGTTACAGGGGGTCTGTATTACAGGTGGGTGGCGCTGTTGTGTGTTCGGTTCCCAGGGCAGGGGCAGCTAAGGCTCCAGCCTAGTCGTCAGGCTCGTGCACAATTCAGAATTTCAGAATTGGCCGACATTCAATTCATGAGTTGGAATTTGAATTGAATTGATTCCGCCCCACAGCAAGTTGAATTTGAATTGGAGTTGGAATGGCAGGAAGTGGAATTACATTTATGGCAATTCAAAGACATTCCACACAGTCATACAACAGAAAGAATGTGTTGAATCTCAAATACAAATATATTAATTTTGTAATTTAATAGTATATTTTCATTACACATAACTAGTCACTCCTCAACCCTGAATACATTTTGTTCCAGCATATAGATTATGATCAAATTGTTGAAATAAATAACTCCCTCAATGTTTGATTAGTTTTGTTCAAAATGTTATTTTCATTTCAAAGTAATCAAACAGCACAAAGTTGTTGTAAATGCAGTTGTCATTTATTCCAATGCAAAACTCATTGAGCAACACTGTTGCATCTAATTCTCAATAGCTCCTCATGTAACCTTTTGGCCTGAATTTATTTTCCATGTTGCTGTTATTACAGGTGTTAAATCTATAAATGTTTGTAATCTGAAGTTGTAAGGGACTTCTGAAACTTAAAGTCCACTGTTGACCATCAAATTGTGTAGAAAAGAAGCTTTCAAACTAATTTTGTGTTTCACAAAATTACAATTCAGTTCAAACTTATGTCATTTATAGAATAAGTAATGAAATCATATCTGACATATTGTAAAGCTTAATTGTTAAACACTTCACTTATATATATGAATTTGTGTTGGATTGCAATTCTGCTTCCTTTAATTCAATTTCAAATTGTAATTCTAGATCCTGTTTAAGAATTGAATGGGAATTTAGGAGTCATTCTCAATTCAATTCTGAATTATAGACGTTTTCCTCTCCAACCAGTTTTTCTGCCTTTCACCGTCTGAGTGCTGGGAGAGACTCCAGGACACCTTGGTTCAGATCATGGATACATATTCTAAAGTATCTTTATCTTTTCTGAAGTTTAAACTCTGTGAATTTGGGCCGCCACGGATAAAAGGTGTTTGAAATCGGGAGCCTAGGTGAGTGCACCTGAATGTAGTGCATAGAGAACACTGAGCGCTTCCTCCTGTAGTGACCCTGGTGTGGTGAAGTGATGTCTGAAATAAAAACACTAACATATCACACACAGCGGAATGAGGGACTAAGATTTGTTCGAGATTCTCCAGAGCGGCAAAACACTTGCCAGTTGCAATGCAGTATACATCAGAAATACTTTTATTAACGTTCATTTTATACGAACCAGCTGCTTCCGCTTGGGCTTGCATTTCACTGTTGGCCGACATTACTCAACTCTGAAAACTGAAAGTCCCCCCCTTCCGCTACGTGGTCAAATGGCGTCTGTTTAGTGCGCAGAGTGCATTGTTTTCTGGCCATCCAGGTACTTTCAGAGTTTTAGCTCGGTTGTCAGTGTGAATGCACTGTGCACTAAAATCGTGCAGCTAAAACTCTGAAAGTACCTGGATTGCTGTTGTTACCGAAAGTGGTGGAGGTGGTCACCCTGAGTGTCTCTTTAAATGTTTTATTATTTGCAGAAAAGCAAGAGACTCACTTAGACTGCTTATCTAATTGATTCAAGATCAGGATGGGTGGAGATTTCACACAAATGTTAACCAACATTAACTCTTTACATTGTTTACATTTCTGTTCCAGCTAAAATTACACACATCATCTCAGCTAATGTTCTAATATGTTTCACTGTGGGTTCTGCATAGAGTGCATCAGAATCTGATTAACACAACAAACTTCTAGAGAACACCACTGTCGCTTCTTAATCTCTAACAGTGATGTTACACACTGATGACCAGTAAATGATAAAACACACAGATGCCTTGCCAGCAATATATAATTAAAAAATATCCCAAAAGAACGTAGATAAGGTATGCAGGAACCTTGTCCTCTGTTCTGACTTTCTGCCTTGCTTGTGTCAGTGTGTTGACTCCGCCCACCCTCTCTTCAGCGCTGCAGCCCATTTAACACCTGATGCAGCCAATCAGCCCTGATTACCTGGGGCAGGTGTGTTATATCTTGAAGCCAGAGAACAGCATTGGAATCTCCAGAAGCGAGCTTGGTGGTCTCTGGTTTTGATCAAGCTGATGTTTGTAGCTTTGGCGTGTTTGTCAAATAAAATCTGGGGTTTTTTTGGCAGTGCACTAAGAGGGTTGTTAACCTGAGGGCCTAAACTTTATGTTCCTTTCATAATCCCAGTGAATGCCTTGGTCAAGTTTTTTTTTAAATGATGATGAGCTTGTTTGAATGATGACATTTGACCATGGACCAGCCGATACACCAAGTGTTTGGAGAGTAATTTTTCCTTTTTGTTTTCACTCCTGAAGATGTTCCCCTCTGCGGCGCTCTTCTCTGCGACAGATTGCCCCCTTCGCCCTCGGGGGCTCTGTGTGCGACCCTACTGTCTGTTCAAACACTCCAGAGAGGATGGGTCAGGTCTGTCTGTTTGCTCTGTGACAGGTGAGCTAGGATTATCTTCAAATTGTCTCTCAAATTCAGGACATCCAAATGATGCCTGACTGCCGGGCTTTGTCCGTGTGGAGCAGTGTGTTGGGTTTGTAAAGTGGCTTTAATCTGAGATGTGTTTGTTGTAGCATGGGTTGCCAAGCAAAGTCTGTTGTGAGAAATTCAATGATTTTAAACAGCACAATGTGAATGTTTATGTTTTTCATTAAGTAGACATTTCTCATGTCAATTAAGACTGTGCTGCAGGTCGTGGGCACCACTGTGCCACCCAGAGAGCATTCCACCTCCAAGAGCAGAGCTGCACTTGTCTCTCAGAGCTGGAAAGGATCAAAAAACAAATAGAAGCGGTCAGGAATGAAGTGGAGAAAGAACAAAAGCGATTATCCCAGTACCAGTCAGAGCAGGTCGAGGTCACCAGTACTTGCTCGGATACGTATTTTAAAGCCACATCAACAGTACCTAAAAACGAAAACCGTCCGAAAGCTAAAAAGGCGGCGGCTGGTTCTCGGTCTTCTGGTTGCAAATATGTGGTTGATCGTACCCGACCCAAAACTGAT
This sequence comes from Ladigesia roloffi, assembly GCA_037577295.1. Classification (NCBI taxonomy): domain Eukaryota; kingdom Metazoa; phylum Chordata; class Actinopteri; order Characiformes; family Alestidae; genus Ladigesia; species Ladigesia roloffi. The sequence goes on from JBBKCR010000141.1 coordinate 442,062, forward strand.
CTGGAATATGACCCTTGCTCGAATTTCTCCTCCGACCTTCGATCTGGCAACTCAAAAGAGAAGATGAAACTGGCCGGTAAACCAGAAGACTGTCCCCCCAGTTTCAGGGATTCTGATGACGATGTTCTAATCATTGATGCTCCTCCTCTGGAGAAAAGGCATGGCAGACCCCAGAAACAAAGCTTACCAATAAACCAAGACCTCGTATGTGTGAAAAATGAGATGGAACAACAAAAAGTGTTAAAGAAATGTGCAGACGTTGACATGGCAGAATCTCAAGAAGTACCAGGTTTGGAAAATAATGAGAAGTTTCTGCTCCTGAAGAAGGGCAGCGCTGGCATCAGTAACCAGCTGGATTCACCCGAGAGAAATTTGGTCATGGATATTCCACTCCAGCAAATTGACACAGGAAACCAAAGACACTTCAAGTTTCAAAGAGTTAAAGTAATTTCTGAAGGGGGAAACTGTCTTGGAAATGGGTCTCCTGAAATTGAGCAGAGATCCTCTGTTCAGTACATGATGTTCAGTGAGTCGACCAAGAGAACGCTGGTCACTGAGGTAGAAAATGATGTAAAGAGCTTGAGGCAAATCTCAAATGGAACCAAGAGTGGCAAACTCAAAGAGATCTCAATGAGCCAATCGAATGTAACAGAGGATTCACTGGGACTTGGTGACATTGCTGGGCCTTACTTGACGGCAAATATTCCAGAGTCTGCAGACAGTACCCACAACACTGAAAATGCCCTGGATGATATTTCTCTGTGTCTCAAGCACCTGAGAAGTGAAAGTGAGAACATCGCCTGCCCTCCCGATGTTGAGAAATTTGTGCCTGTGAACACCTCCTCTGCACTCTGTTGCTCAACTAAGATGCAAGATCTCTTTCCACAGTCTGCAAAAATCGGTGGGCAGAAGATGAGTGTTGGGAGGACAGGGCCCGAGGTTCCCAAAAATTGCCTCTCAAGTTCTGCTCAGAAAGTTGAGACCCTTTCCCACAAGTGTCCATCACAGGCTCCACAAGAAATAATGAGTCAGGTTTACCTCCCCACAACTTTTCCAGCACTGATTAAGAATCCTGGGGCCAGCCAGAACACCGTGACCTCCACAGAAACATGCTGGCCACCTGCACAAACCGTTCCATCTGTACCGGCTGCTCAGAACATGCCTGTATTTATTTCTGGATCTGGCAGTGTAGGTGCAGCTCCTGCACAGTCAATACAGTTGCACAACCTGGCAGACACATCAATAGATTCGACACCAGGTCAGGTTCATCAGAAGCCACATTCTTCTGTTATGGGTGCAACCTGTGGGCTGGGATGTCCTTCACAGGTTTCCTCACCTAGCGGAGGGAGTGCAGCAGATAACGAAGTCATAGAAATATTGTCTAGCTCCTCAGAGGAGCTCAATTACTCTGACTTGGACCTTTCCGATACGGATCCAATGGAAGAGTGCTATAAAATCTTCATGGAAGCGAATGGTTCCCAAGCCCAAAGTGATTCGCCAGTAAGTAGATGGGAATGCGGTGGGGTTGATTTGAACAAAGAGTTATAGAAGATAACTCTAACTTATTTTACAGGAAGAGGTCCCAAAGCTGCCAGAGGCTGAGGAGTCGGTCAAGCCACCTCCAGCTCAGAAGAAAAGAGTAGCCCATGTGGCGAAGTTTGAGGTAAAATAATGGGGTAGCCATTATGTGGTCATGTTTTTGAGGGAGGGTTGAAACAAATGAATGTGAAGATGCAGATCAGAGCTGTCATCATTTGAACTATTTGTTGTAACATTTATCCTCGAGCCAGTCTTCCTGGGGCTGCTTTACAAAAACTGGTGATTTTTATAGCTCCAGTACACCTGAACTTAGATGATTGAGGTCTCTAGAACTTTGATGGCCTGATTCAGGTGAGGTTAGAACTGGGACCGAACAAAGCTGTGGGTCCCAGAGGACGGTGGCGAGGAACTGTTACTCAATGAGTTATCTCCTGATCACTCAGCAGGTCGGCAAGAGCAAAGCTCAGGTTATTGTGCCTCTGAGAGACGGAGCCCCTCCGCCCCCAGCACCCCCCCGGACTCAGCAGTGTCAGAAGAGAGTGACAGCGCTTACCACCTCAGTGAAAGGATGCCACTCTTTTGTTGTAGCCAATGCACCCAAAAGAGTCTTCACACCTGCGGTCATTCCTCCAAGCCCTGTTCCAGGTGGTGAGTCATCTTATTTCAGCTGTGATAACCTAACTATTTGTGGAAATGTATGAATTTCTTAATTTCTCCTATTACACCTAAGGCATTTCACCCAAATGAAGGGTTTGGGTTTTCCTCCAGGATCCATAGTTTTCTGATTCTCAGTATTTCACAAGGCAATGTGTTCAGCTCTGAGTTGAAATAGCCAGTTACTGGAGATCACGAGCAGGAGAATAGTTCATTCTTTGCTTTTTCAGTGATTTGGTTGACCAAGGCCCCTTTTGAAAATGCAAAATATGCAAATTAAAGTCAAACCTATTTGTAAGAATTCCAAGAATTATTGCTGCCTATTTGTAAGAATTCGTAAGAATTATTGCTGCCGTTATGATGTGAGTTGACTATTTTTCTATGCTGAAAATATTTTTAAAAAACCTTGTAAAATTTTAGATTAGGTTCCTGAGATAAGAACTTGTTTTGATGGTTGGATGTGCATTCTCTTGTGTTCAGCGTTCAAATGCGGTTTTAGAAAATATATGTAATGAATTCTTTTAGTAGCAGCAACTCTTATGATTGTATTTTTTTCATCTGTTAGATACCGCGGGGTTGTGCATAGGTGTGTTTAGTCAGTTGATCCTCACAGTAAGTGTGATCTGTGTATGTGATCTGTTCCCGAGTTAAAGATGGTTTTATTTGTAGCGTATGTAAACATTGTCCCCGTGGGCACGACTCTGCGCCTGGGCTCGAACCTGCATCTGATCGTTCCAGAAGGGAACTGTGCCTTGCCCATCACGCTGATTCCCGCTGCTGTCCCTGTAACGCGTCCGCTTCATCAGCCTGTTCAGACCCTGCAGCCGGTCCAGCCGCACAGCTACACGCCCGCTAAGGTTAGTCGAGCATTACTACTGACTTCTCATAAGTCTCAAAGAGGAATATTTGGTCTTTTAATGTGCTGCTAGATTATTCTGTATTGTTTCGACAGTCAATTCCCACCAAGCGCAAAGCGAAAGCACGTGCAGACGTGGGAGTGAAGGTTCCCCATGACGTGCGGCAGCGATACGTGAACCTGTTTGTGGAGGAGTTCCTGAAATCCTCGGCCACTGTGCAGGATGCTTTCGAGAAGGTTTGCTTGAGAAGTCTTAGAAGTACACAGCCTGCATTCTCAGTTTTGGTGCGACCCCCTGTGTGTGTTTTGCTCTGTCCCAGGCCCTGGCTGAGGAGAAGACCGTGTTTGACCGCAGCATCAATAAATTAAAGTATCAAAGCGTAGCGGTCAATGCACTCAAGAGACTTAAAAACCAAAACGCTGCTCCTGTCAAACGTACGTAAATTTGGTGCATAGTGGAGTAAATACTGCTGGGTTTTTTTTTTTTTTAAACCACAAATTGCTGGGAGGGCACTCTTCAGGTGACCTTTCATGCCGCGTGCCGGTCAGTCGCTCACCGGGTCGCTGGCCCTGTTTTTGCTGTACAGTTTCCAGTGAGAGGGATGCACAGGCGTCTAGAGGAAATGTGCCACTCAATACTCGAGCACTCCTGGGAAACGGTAAGAGCACCATTAGCTTTCATTTCAGGGTCATGTTAAAGTGTCCATCCTCTTGGTATTAATATCAATTTGATTCATTATGTACAAATGTGCGATGCAGTGTGCTGTAGGACGGGTAGTGCATTTAGTATTCTGTATATGATGCAGGAGGGAGAAGAGTCCAGACCTTTTTGCAACACAGGCCTTAGCTGTGTGTGTTATTGAACTGATAAAAGGTTGCTTATGGTGGTCACAGGATTACAATATCAGAGCGATCAGAAAGGCCTTTCACTAAATCTGAATCCCATGGTAACTGCAGTACTGTGCAAATTTCTGACCTTGTTGATGCAAATATTGTCAAACTGTCAAACTTCCTTTCTTGGTATTTTGAGTAGAATCAATTAAAGGAATGGGAACAAATTTTTTATTGTCACCAACCTCAAAGTGCTAGATAAACACTCAGCATTCAGCACCACAAGTATACTGATCACAGCCCCATCATCTGAAACCATCTGCTCCTGGTTCTTCACTGGTTCAGGACTTCAGTTAGAAGGTTATTAAGACAGAGTGACCTACGAATGTTCAAGCAGAACAAACACAACAGGCCTTTTCAAACTTGAATGCGAGTGTTTGACCGTCCTTCAGGAAGCCTGGAGCACTATTCCTCAAGACTACATTAAAAATACAAGAATGTCTATTTTTGGAATTAATTATTAAAATGAAGCGTTGCTCAAGACAATATGAATATAAAAGTGGTCTTCCAGGGTTCTGTATTTAACTGAGCACAGGCCTGAGCCTGGGTGAGTGTAAGCTGTCTCTCTTGCAGTGATTTTATAAATGCTGGTTAAGAACCAGTTTCTTTGCTCGTCACTGGAACATTTGATTGTGAATTCTCAGCTATGGTCCTCTAGGACTGGACTTCACTTCACTTTCTCTTAAAGCAGGGCTGGTCAAATCTGTCCTGAATAGAAGGCGTTCAGAGTAGTTTGGTGATATCCCTGCCCTGCTCCTGGGTGGGTGTCTTCCAGGACTGAAATTCCCAATCTGTCTGGATGATGACCCTTCCAGGGCTGGACTGGGGCATCGCCACCTTAAAGGGCGCTTATCATAGAAAGTTAGAGAAAATGTGATTATACAGTATGTGAACGCTGTTAAGCATCTAGTCTTTGCTTTCTTCGTACTGAAATAATCTGGATAATCCAGTTTTGAGTTTACTGTACTTAAGCCACTGCTGCATAAATTCTGTTCACCTCTTTTAACTCCAGCTATTCGTTTCAGCCCAGACTCTTTTATAAATGAAGCTGCTAACAAGTTTCATTGACAGATGTTAGTTTTAAAGTTACAGGAATAGAACTTTTTATCCATTTGGGTTAGACAGGTTGTTCAGAAATGTCTGAGATACACAAACTCGCACATCAGCTTGGAACACAGCTCATGGAAAAATGATGGTATGAATGTGAGGTAATTTTTGTCTCCACTGTCTCTAGGTGATGTTGCACTTTATGACCAGCTTCAGGAGCATGTCCTGACTGAAGCCATGCTGAGAGAGAACAACTACCCCTGCAAACACCCGACCAGAGCCGGCTTTGCTATCCAATATGGCGAAACCAAGAAGGGCAGTAGTGACGGTGGGTCCTTTATATTAATGCAGATCAGAGGAATCGTGGCATCTGCCTCTGGAGGTGTGCCCAGTTTTAACGTTTCCAGTTGTAACCCGCCGCATCTGGGTTTAATATTCCGAGGCTGTTTAAGACTTGGTCGGATTGGTAGAGTTGGATTAGTTTTGGAACTCCACTCTGCATGACGGTCCGCTCCAGGAGCCAGAATCTGAAAACTGCCTTTTACATCTTCAGCTCAGGTTTGACTCCGAAGTGTTTTTGGGACACACTCTTGGAAATCTTGAGTACCAGAAGCAGTTCAGAGCTTCCTGACTAATTTTCTGAGATATTCTAATCTTGCATGATGTATAATTGGCGTGTAAATAAGAAACAATGTTGATTAACCCAAATGGAAACTGGCTCCAGCTTTCAGGAGGATTTGCTGCCGCTGTGGAACCACTTACTCCGTCAACCAGGCGGGGAAACACACCCGCACAGAAGAGTGCAACTACCACTATGGGAGGGTCATAGAGAACAGAGGTGGGGAGAGTTTCAGGTCATGCTTTCTGTATTTGATATATTTTTATGCATGGTTCATCTCTACTCTCTCTCTCAGTGCCTGGAGGGGTGGAGACCAGGTACACCTGCTGTGAGAATGCTGTGGGTGCACCCGGATGCACCGTGTTTAAGGTACTGTGCAGAAATGCAGGAGGGTTTAGCGGCAAACTTTTATGAGCTTGAGGAAATATAGTTGTTTATAAAGTTTATAAAGCGCTTTTACAGACTGACATCACAAAGTCCTGAACAATACCATTCCCTAATAGCTGTAATATGTGTAAAAACATTTTAAGTTTAAGCTTATTGTACAGTAAACCCCCAAAACTAATTTGTGATGTGGTAAATAAAAAGACTAATAATGCACATTTTTATAGTGTAACCTAATTTAGCTCCCAAAAATGCTCCCAAAACCTTTAGGGTAATGTATTAAGCAGAGTTTAAAATAAAATGAAAGCATAAACCTGTATCAAGAGTTGACCCTGAACTACCGTCTCCTGTGGTTGATTCAAGTAAATGCGTTTCTTTTGTCTGCGCTGTCATTTTCTTTGGGATAAGAAGGCTAAATAAAGTCATTTTCAGTAATAAAATATAGCAAAATGTGGGTAATCACCAATTAATAATTTTATTGAATTAAAGTTAACAGATGGAGTCTGTAGTGACCCGCTGGGTAAAGCCGACCCTCAACAGCAACTGAGAAGCTTCTCACAGAAATTTTAATTAAAAACAGTTGTGTTTCTGTGAGGCCAGAACTCTCTGCTTAATCTTGAACAAGCGTTAAACCCACTCGGCGGCCACGCCCTCGCTCGCCCGGCGGCCACACCCTCGCTCACCTTTTTATTAATGGAAATGTAGCTGAATTTATATTGTAAAATTTGTAAACTATATAGTTAATAATGTAGCACCCAAATGCATACATTCCATTTTACGTGAATTTCCATGGGGTTCTAGAAATAAATTAGTTGGGTTAAAAAACAAAAAAACACAAACAATTGAAGCTGCGAATTCATGGTGGTTTACTGTACCATGCGTAGGATGAGACTGGGAGAGTCTTAGCTGGTAGGTAGAGTTTGACATTATCTTGTTGGATGGAGGCGAGAATGGCGCTATTTCCACCTTTTCTGTTAATGAGGTTCTTCATTCAATGGCACCAGGGAACTCTTTGTGTTGTAGCTCCATGTCCATGATGAAGTTAGTCTCCAGGGGTTTGTGAGCAGCCCCCCCCAGACCTACCCAGGCTGCCCTGGCGTTTACGCCATAGACACTGTGATGGTGAGTTTCTGTATTATCGACCTTCTGGAAATACATTTGGCCCAAATGGATGATGGCATATATAAGGTGATGTTTATGTTCATTAATTCATCTGAGTCACCCCCCCTCCCCCTTTTAGTGCTACACCACTCAGGGTCTGGAGCTGGTCCGGGTCACTGTGGTCAACAGCAGTCTGCAGGTCATCTATGACACATTTGTTAAATCCAGCAATGAGGTCATTGACTACAACACCAGGTACAGATTTGATGTGGCTCGACTGCTAGCTGTAAAAGACAGGAATGAGGAGAGAGTGATTGGATGGGTGCTCCTCACCCCGCTCAGGTTCTCGGGGGTCAGTGAGGATGACGTGAAAAGCAGCAGTTCGTCTTTACCGGACGTGCAGGCGGTGCTTCTGAGCTTCATCAGCGCGGACTCCGTTCTGGTCGGACACGGTTTGGAGAATGACCTGTGTGCTCTGAAAGTGAGTTGTGTGTGTTTGTGTGTCCTGGTCAACCTTTCTTGCTGTCTCTCAGTCTTGTCAAAAACATTGATGGAAAAATCTGAGATGCTGAACCAAACAGAACTCCCTGTAGCAGGGGAGTCTATCGCCGGTCCTGGAGGGTCAGAGTCCAGCACAGTTTGACGGTCTTCCTACTCACACATTCACTAAACCTGAGGATTACCTGGAGAGGTGAACCAGGAGTTTCTGAGCAGGGAAATCACCAAAACCTGCTGGACCACCAACCTCCAGGACTGGAGTTCCACACCCCAGGTATTCTGAGGTGCAAGACTGACTCGAATCCTGTTCCCCAACTCTGGTCCTGGATGCTCAGGATTTTTGAGTGCTTTCCCTGCTCCCAACAAACCTAATTGGACTAATCAGTGCATTTACAGCCTCTTACGGGGTGTAGCCGTGTTCTTGCAGGAAAGGAACTATAATGTGCTGTTTGCTTCCATGACCGAGGTTGAGAAGTGCTGGTCTATATGGAAATCAAATATAATTCAATTTTTAATATTTGCATCCTCTACAAAGATAAAGCTAACTTATTTTCATATGCCATGTTTGCATATATTGTCTACGTTTGATATTAATTAAATGTAATTTACCTATGGTGTCCAAACTTTGCAATATAACTGTTGTGCTGCTGGTCAGTTAGGACTTGCTGCATTAGTTCATGACTTTGAATAATGATGGTAAGCATGAATTATGGGTGTATGACGAGGTTTCTATTGATTCCAGCAGTACAACAGGTGGCCAGAAGGGCATTGGGTATCGGTCAGGTCCTGATTTTTTGCTACATTGTTCCATGTTCTGGGTTATCCTCCGTACAGGGTACGTTATCTTAGAGAATTGCCCTGACATTTTTGGGACTGTGTACAGTGCTCTCACCTCAAAACAGAAGTGAATGTGAACGGTAGGTTGTTCTCCCAGTTGCGAGATTTGTGAAATCCCTGAATTCCCTTTCAGCTTCTCCACAGTAGGGTGGTCGACACGTCCGTGGCATTCCCACACCGGCTGGGTCCGCCGCACAAGCGGGAACTCCCCAGCCTGACGGCGGAGCACCTCCGGAGGATCATCCAGGAGAGCGGTACGTTCAGCCAATTAAATAATTTGCTCAGTTAAACCCGTCTTTAATGGAGCGTGGGACCGAGGCCTGTTCAAACCAGGAGCCGCCGTTTCCCGTATGTATATGAAGAAATCTCGTCGTTGTAGGATCTTCTTTACCTGCTTCTAATTTTCCTTATGTCTGAGAATAAGGATTTTAAAAAATATATATTAGTTCCAGTGTTGTGCATGAACTAGTTCAAAAGAACGCGTTCATTGAACACGTTCATATTTCAGTGAACTTTGAACTGA
>JBBKCR010000141.1:457066-467794 GCA_037577295.1 Ladigesia roloffi
ACACACACACACACACACACACACACACACACACACACTCTCTCTCTCTCTCTCTCTCTCTCTCTCTCTCTCTCTCTAGGCAGCACACATTGTGAGCCTCTCTGGTGCCAATTACCACACAAGCACACATGCTGCAACATTACACCTCATCACACCTCACTGATTGCCAGGCCTTTGTTACCGGTGCAGCTCCTCCTGCAGCTCCTCTCTGCTCAAATGCAGCAGAAATAAAAGAAAAGAACAAAACAAACACAGAAACAGAGAGCAGACCCTCGGACTGCGGTGTTCTCTCCTAACATAATCAATTCCAGAGCCGGGTATACAGAAGAAAATCTCCCTCAGAGAAGTCCTCTTGGAGAACGGCAGCCTCTGGCCTGAAGGTGTTGCTCTGTGTGTGTGTGTGTGTGTGTTTTCTCATCACGGGTCTGTCTTCACTTAGCTCAGTGCAACTCCCTCACACACACACACACACACACACACACACACACACACACACACACACACACACAGGCACTCATACACCCATCCAACAAGAGCTCTGAGAGAGGGGGGGAGTGGGAGAGAGAGAGAGGGAGGAAGAGAGAGAAAGAGACAGAGATAGACACAGAGTGGGAGATACAGAGAGACAGAGAGAGAGAGAAAGAGAGCCTTGGAAATATCGAGCGGCCGCAGCCCAGGAGAGAGTGAGGGAGAGTGGAAAAGAACACTGGAGAAGAAGAATGGGAACATGGGCGATAGAGAGAGAGAGAGAGAGAGAGAGCGAGAGGAAAGCAGGGAAGATGGAGAAGGGGTAGGGGGAGTGACTGAGGAAGCAGAGAGGAAACGATAGTGGGATGTCTGAGCGATGACTGAAGAGAGAAGGGGCGAGGAAGACAGGGAGGAGGAAGAAAGGAGGGGCAGAAGAAAATAGAAAAGGGGGCATGGACTATAGCGAGAACTGAGCAATGATGTACAGAAGGAGACAGGGAGAGGGGGAAGAGAGCGAGAAGGAGGCAGAGAGGGGGTAGAGCCAGGGAGGGGGGGAGACAGAGAGAGAGAAAAGCAGAGATGAGAGGAGAGTGTGGGGGGATGGAGGGAGGGACTTTACAGACAGGCTCTCCTCCTCTAAGCAGCTTTCCTCTGGAGGCGAGGTCATGTGAGGTCACGGTGGGATTACACTTTTGGCAAACAGGCGGCGGCTCCCCTCTCTCGGCCGCAGCGGCGAGGCCGGCCAGCCTGAGACAGCGGCTCCCAGAAGACTCGGACCCGGCTGTAATAAAGCCAAGGCCGGCTTGAACCTACAAACAAAAAAGCCAACAGCCTATCGATCGGCTGCCGTCCACTTTTCCGCGCCGTGTCGGGAGGTTGCCTCTGCACAGACAAGCGCAGCCTGAGGATGTGCCGAGAAAAACTCCCTCTCTCGCCTCCGACCAGACGCGTCTGCGCAGTTCTGCACGTATTACTCCCTGACCCGCCGCGCCGGGGTTCGGGAGGAAGAGACCGGCTTCTTCTTCACATAAACGAGTCTGATCAGACGCTCCTTCCCTTCATTTCCCCCTGAACCTGACGGTCTGTCCTATACTCTGGGCTTTATTCCTATTTTTTAAAAAGTTGTGTGTCCATATGACTAAATTAGCCCCGTGTGCAGTGGTGAGACGCAGTGTGTGTGACCCGGTCGCCCTGGAGACACACTTCTTAATCAACGTTTCCTGGGTGGCGGGGGTCAGGCGGAGTGGAGGCGCTTCCCAGCCTCCGGAGCTGTTTGAAGTTAATTAAGGAGCGCCAGGGCTCAGAGCGAGGATTCATTAAAGCCGGAGCCGGTCTGAGCATAGAGGTGCGCCGAGGCCAACGCTCTGTCCGGAGAGGAGCCCCCGCCTCCCGGGCCGCACCCCCTGAACAGCACCGCCACATCAGAACCACTAGAGTGGCATCTGACTCAACAGTGACCCGGGTTCACGCGCCTGGACACCTCACTTGGGCAGGAGAACAGTCTTCCAGCGCTTCTAATGATTCTGAATTACTAACAAAGTCAGAAAGGCCAGGGGATTGCGCCTGACTCCACAGACCCGCGCCTTACAAATTCACACACATTCACGTCCATGTCTATAGTATACAAGCGCAAGTCTCTGCCTACTTGACATCATCAATGTTCTCCAGCTACAAAACGCGAGCCTGGTCTTCAGCACAGTCCCGTTTATTCAGCGCTCGAGTCTTACAGGCTGGGGGGTCCCCGTCAGATCACGCCGTGAAACTTCCATACAGTCAACAATATTAAAAACACGGAGCCACGTTTCATCCATGTAGCAAACACTAACTGCACATTACAATCTGCAAATGTGAGATCTCTGTACTTCAATCAAAACTTGCCGGTTCACTGGAAACCACTTACAGACACAGCAGCAGGCAACGATCACATTAGTCCAGTCGAGACAAATCAGAGTCAAAATTAATTCCAAAGACGATCAGGTCTGAGTGGAGGCTGGGATAAAATAAACACTCTGAGACTCCCTGACCTGTTTGTATGTGTAATGCTGGAGACAGTGAGAAAACCGTCTGATGGTTGATTCCAGTTTTTATTTGTAATGATTAAAAGGAGAGTGCAGTGTAACCTCTACAGGATCAACCCGAGTCGTACCTGAAAAGATACTCATGAACGAGTGTTTTCACTTGATTGACTTGTCAAGGTCGCGTGTTTGGCCAAAATGAAGATGGGAGCGTTGAGAGCCGCTGCGGGTGCAGGTTTTTGTTCCAACCAAGAAAAAGCCACACCTGAGTACCTGAAAACCAAGACCAACCGATTACAGAGGTGGAATCAGGTGTGCCTTCTGCTGGGTTGGAGTGAAAACCTGCACCCACAGCAGCCCTTTCTGGACAGGTTTGACACCTGTGCACTAGCCTGTCTGAGATCAGGAAACACTTGAGGGCAGACCTCAGTACTGCCACCCTGCTGGTAGTGCCGCCTCACTGGCAGACATTTAGGAGAACTGTCTCTATCACTATAAAACACAATGTACTTAAAATGTGCATATTTCTACCAAAATTTACCCCCGAAAATATGCCAAATACCTTCATTTGAATTAAGTGGCCATTCATCTGAAAACCGATCCCGTCATTTTACCTTAAAATTGGGTTTAAGGCCTGAGTGCGAAACCCCTTAATCTTAAACATGAGGCAATTTTTTTCAGGAGGTTCGGTTATTTAAGGATCAAATTTTTAAAAGAGAAAAATTCAGTAGTTTTGCCCCTTAATCACGTTAATCTGTGTACTTTTCCCTTTAATTTTCCTGGAAATTCCTGGAAATTAAGTTAAAATTAAGGTCATGTTAAGAGGTAAATTAAGGGGTTTTGTTCGTAGTGTGTGTTTCTGCGGAGGCTGTGCTGACCTTCTATCTGCTCTCCATCAGGGGTCGGATTCTGACAAGAATCACACCGTTGATTAAATATATTGTGGTTGGTCTAAATCTATCTTATACAGCGGTTTCCAAAAGCAACATTTGTTCCCATGAAACCAAACCGCCATTTGGCATGTTCATATTAAGAATGGTTCACCTATGAAATGATCTCTGGTCAGGGGAGGTCTATGGTAGCTTTTCCCTTTGACTGTTGATGCAGAAGGAGAAAAACTCCAAGAACATTGAAGGTAGGTTCACTGGCCTATACCCTTACTGTACTTAGTGCATGTCACTGTTGTAGAAAGACATTTCTCATCAGATATACGGCCGCATGCCTAGAGGTTTTGTGCAGGCAGCCCATCTCTTACAGCCTGATACAAGAACCCGGCACGGGAGACGTCCCTGTCCAAGGAGCTCCAAGGCCCCCAGGCTAAACGTGATGAATGGAGCTCCTAATGTCGGCAAACACTTTATCTCTGCTTCATCTGTTTTCATTAGGCAGCCGCAACCTTTGGCTTGGACGAAGTGCTCAGCTGCTCGCGGACAGCTGAAGACAGTGGGCATCACCCCGCCTCAGGCCCTGTGGTGGCGCTCCCTCCCTGCCAGGAGGAAAACGCCATCAAAAATAATCTGCAGGATAAACCGGAGGGTACCCTTCCACATGCTTACCTGCTGGAGGAGCACCAGGATATCCTGGGATTAACATATCTGTTGTACTTTTGAATGTGGGCTGCTCGTGCTCAAAAAAATGTGCTGTTTTATTAAAATGAAAACATGAAAATGATTTTGATATGGCAATTTTGATCAGGAAATTTTAGCCTATTAATAACTGTGATTGACAATTTGATTAATTTTGTCCATTGTATGAAAATATTTGTCTATTATATATATGAGTTACAGATGTCCAAACTACCTTATTATACATAATGCTAGCTCCCATCTGATGACAGACAATTCCAACTCAAATAAACAAACATTACTGAAAGCTTCCAAGGGTTTTAAACACATAATTTCACACTTTACTGCCCCTAACTGTGTTATACATGATCAACATAACCCAGTGTTGCTCACTGTCACCCTCTTAGGTCATTATTAATAAACATACAAAGATTACTCACCACTGCCCTCTAAAGTTGTTAATGATCCCACATAACTTACTGTCATCCCCTGAAGTTGTTAATAAACATTATGTAAACCAGTGTAAGTAAATAAAAACACACAAAAATTAGTCACTGCCTCCTCTAAAGGTGTAATAAACCTTGGTAGTGGGGTTAGGGTGTGTGCCCTGCATTCAGAAGGTCATGGGTTCGAACCCCAAGACTGCTAGGGACACCACTGGGGATCTTGAGTGAAGTACTGTCTCCACACACACAGCTAAACATCCGCTTTGTTCCGGGTCGCCCGCTGCTTCACTTGGTGAAGGGGTTAAAAACAAAAGATTTTTGCTTCACTTATTCACTACTGCCCCCTAAAGGTGTAACACCCTGTAACACAACATTGCTCACCAGCACCCTCTACAGCAGTGGAGTGGGACTCCAGTCCTTGGAGGTCCAGCAGGTTTTGGTGATTTCCTGCTCAAAACTCCTGGTTCACCTCTCCAGTTAATTATCAGTTTTAGTGAATGTGTGAGTAGGAGAACCATCAGACTGTGCTGGACACTCCTGCGTAACAGGCATAATTAATAAACATTACATTAAACACTGCTCTCTGCAGCCTCTAAAGCTGTTATATCACCACTCAGAACTCTCACTGTTTTCGTTAGACCCTTGTCACAAAGTGTTTACTTTTATTCACATACATTTACCTCGACTGATGGAAATGCCCCTAGGTAACATTTCGGTTTGTTGTTTGTTGACTTTGAATGTGAACAGCTGTGGAACACGACCGTGTTCGGTCACGCATCTTCCCATGATGACATTAAGTGTTAATTTATGATGAAGGGTTAATGTGGAGTGAAGAGTTCATATAGAGTGTAAAAACCCATTTTAAAATCAAGAGAACCTCCGCATCATGTTTACTTGAAGGGGAAAAGAGCCTTTATTTCATGTGATGGTTTTAATTTTACAGCATTTAAAAGATCATTTTATCCAAAGCGACATCCATTCCCTGACTACAGGGGGCAGTCTCCCCGGAGCTATTTTTGAGTGGAGGTCTGCTGAAGGTAAGATTTGAACCCATGTCACCCAAAACCCAAGGCCTTTATATCTCCATTCACAAAAGATGGTTCTTTAGTGAATCTGACGTGGCGGTGATCCTCGGTTTGGATCCCGCCCTGTTAAAACTGCACATGGAAGACAAACAGCAGGACTTTAATTTGATGTAAGCTTTACTTTCAAATCCTGTTACATATAGAACTGGCAATCTGAACATAAAGAAATGCCAAACCAAGGAGAAAGAATACAAAAACAAAAATAAAAGGTACAAATGGTCTAATTACCAGTTATTGTCACAAACAACCCTGTACAGCCTTAAGAATGAAGTAATAAAAAAAGCTTTTTACAGCACATAATTTTACTGAGTGCCAAAAAAACAACAAAATAAAACAAAAGAAAATGATACTCGAGCCTTATTGAGTCATAAAATACATCAAAAAATGCAAAGCAAACAGACTGTGCTGGAAAAATAAAACAAACAAACAAAGAAACAAATAAACAAAAAAATGCCAAGGTAAATACAAACTGAATTAGTTTTTTTTCTTTTTTCTTTTTTCTTAATAAGGAAGAAAAAACAAGTGCTACAAGCTAGAAATATAAGAGAGCAATTCCATGCATCTTTTGAAGAGCTTAAAAAAGGTAGTCTCACGTAACGATGGGAGAAACTAAACCAAAAAATTTTAAACTGCACTGCCGCTTTGCAATCAGGCAATTGAACGAGGACGAGATTAAATGCTTAGAAATACTGGTGTCAGCCCGGGGGGGTGGGGGGTGGGTGGTGGGGTGGTGGTGTGGGGTGTTACGTAACGATTACGCGGGTCCTACCTAGTGTACGTCTGATCTGAACGAATTCCAGACGAAACGAGTCCCGAGAATCAGTCAGACTGACTCTCAGGGGCTTTCTTCTCTAGTTCTAATTAAAGAACGGACAGAGCCGGAGTCTCAATAATAAGCGAAAGAGGGTCGGTGAGATAGGGGCTCGGGTTAATATCGGACGCAGCTCAGTCTGAGCCTCTATGCAGTTCCTGACAGGGGGTGAAAAAAGAGAAAATGATAAGGAAGGTAAAGAAGAAGCCTTCTGGTCTTGATCCAAAACTTTGCTTCATGTAACCTTCTCGAAAGGCAAACGAAAAAGGCTCGATTAAGGAGGGAAGGATGATGGGTCGACCTATCCCAAGTTCGACTCTATAACAAACGCTTCAAAGGAAACGCAAAATTTCAAATCTATCCTCCAGGGAACCTGCAGGGGGCATTCCACTGATTTTTCAAAATATGGCCAAAAATAACCAGGTCAGGTGATGTGGAATGTCCAATCCAGAGAAACATCAGAAGGGTTCACAGTGGTGGTGGATAGAACCAGACATCTGAAGAGTGCACAGAAATCTGTTACATAAAATAACACATAATAGACTATCTGATCCCCAAGACATCATTTTACATAGTTAGGAGAAGGTTTTGGGCTGAATTGTACATATTTCAAAATCCAAGGCAGAGGTACGTGCAGAGTGTTCTAAGGCAAGGTATTCCCAAACGTAACATTAATGTACCATCATCAACATTTCGAATAAAAACTCAGTAGCTTCACTGGTCAGTCTGGATTATAATATAATGTTTCATTTGTGTTGTAGACATTGTGATGCCTGGTTCCATTCACTGCCACTATGGGAGTCGGTAAGTTTTTTCTTGTCGACAAACAATTTTGGATCGAATAATGGAAGTTTGCAAAAAAATTTTGGAAAATCAAGAGATTTCTTTTTTATGGTCTGAATAATCAAAGATTTAAAATTTAATCCTGACTGAAAATAACACTGCATGGTTCTCTCAAGATAAATAAAAATAAATATTCAAATGAATGGGTCACCACTATGTTTACAGGAACTACAGTTTATTACAGGGTATTAATAAATAAATATATAGGTATAGGACCTATATAGAATCATCTGTTGTCAACTAATTTTGGAATAGACCCCTTGGGGCATAACTATAGGGCAATTTCCTCCGGGTCTTTAAAATTTAGCACATTACTGTGAACTACACCTGAAGAAACCTAAGGTTTCTTAACGAATGTTCAGATTTAATCAATTGCTTCATTTGGAAAAAGTGCAACTTTTACAGCACTGTGCAAAACTGGCATCTTTAAATTTAGCCTGGTCTTTTAGCATCCAGGTGAAGGTCGACTACACGCCTACTGTTCATCTTAATGGAGCAGTCGGGCGCTGCTGATTGGCCAAACGGAGCAAAAGGAGTTTTCGTATCCTTGTTTCCGACCCTACTGGCGAAACGCCGCCACTGGAGTCTAAGGAATTGGCATCAAAGAAAATTTCTTACTGGGATTAAGTGCTCATTTTTTAAAATGTGACAAAAATGTTAAGTGCAAGTAAAACATAAAATAAAAATGAGGGGAACACAGAATTTCAGTACCATGTTTGCCCGCTTCAGCGAAAGCAGCACTTCCGCCACTCCTCCGAATAACGGCTGCCTCACCATTGCACTCGAGAGCCATTATCCAACGAGAGCTTCGTAATAGCTTGTTAGTACAGGATATATATGTATATATGTATATATTTATATATTTTACATTTCAAAGGCTCGTAAAACAGAAGAACATAAAAAAGAAAGAAAAACAAACAAACGGAAAGCAACCGAAAAAAAAAGAAGAAACGTTAAGACACAGAAGGCCACCGATATACCACTGTTTCTCATTATCGTCACTCCACAAAGCCCAGCTACCTCTGCATCACTTTTACATCAACCAACGAAAAGTACATTCATTCAAGTCATTTTGGAACAGGTTCTCTCTCTCGTTTTTTTTTTACACAAAAAAAAATACAAAAAAGCTCCAAAAAGCACCATTGAATCGGCCTTTTCGTGACTGGACATATGGGGTTTTTTCTCCCCCCCCAGTCACCGCGTATATCTTCTTAAATGTGTAGGTGCACGTTACATACGATAGCTATGCACAGGGCTCGACTGGTCACTCCTCTTGTGCGTACAGAAGACGGCCGGTCCAACTTTTTTAGCTATTGGCACAATCTGTGGCAACCGATGGGTATGGCGAAGGTGGCCTGGTCCCCGAGGGCCGCATGGGTGGGCTGGCGGCTTCTGTGGGGGGGGCTGGTATCGCCCGGCACACCCTGAAAAGCTTGTGCAAAGAAAACAAAATGAACCAAATCAAGAAACAAAAACAGAAAGGGAGTAAAATTCTAACTGTACTGTTACCATGACGGGTAACGGGCCTCGGCCGGCTCTGGAGGCGGATCAGTGTTTCTGGAAACCAGTCGAACCAAGAGGCGTGGGGTGGGAGGGGGAGGGCTACAAAACTATGTACAGTTCGATAAATAATCAAGTGCGTGGTTTGAGGCGTCGCTTTAAAAACGAGACTTGAAAAGAAAGCACTGTTCTGTTTTTTTTTGCTGTTTTTTTTTTGTCGTGCTGCAAACGCCCTGGGATATTTCATATCGAGCCCCTAAATGACATATAAAACAATTGTAACACATAGGCGAGCATGCTATCTGATGCTTTGTAAAAAGACATATTAATGCACAAAAAATGTTGAGCGCTTGCACATTTGCTTCTTATTCGTCTTCTTTTGTTTCGAATCTCCTTGTCGAAAAAAATAAAAAAGTAATCCTAAACAAAGATCCACTATCGCTTTCCTGGTCATTCAGAAATAAAAACCCACAAAAATAAAGAAGTAATCATTAGAACGACAGTACAAAGAAAAGTAGCTTTGATATAAATGCGTCGAGCACGTACAGCCTTCCTCCTTTGATTAAAGTGTGTTCGTGTTTGTCTTTCCGTTGTGATTCTCAAGAGCAGCGTTTCTTTCTTTCGTCTTTTTTTGTTTATTTTTGTTGTTTTTCCCCGTCTGCTGAAGGAAAAAAAAATATTTGAAATCCGACCGTTAACTCCTATAGGCCAAAGAGGTCCTCCGGGGATGTGAGTGTGAGTGAGAGACAGAACGATAAAGAACGGATGGATAGAGGAAAAGAATGCAGGAGGAGAAAAAATGGAGAGGTAGGTCAAGGTAGGTTGATAGTGGGTTGGGGGTGTCAGACGGTCTTCGCTCGTTCTGTCAGCCCCAGGTAAGCCAGGAAGGAGTGCTTGGGCGAGGCGGGCAGTGATAAGGGCGGGGCTTGCGAGGAGGGGCGTGGCCAGAGTCTGGAGGAGAAGGGCGAGGAGGAGCGCGAGGGGTAGGGGCTGTGGAAGGTGAAGCGGCGGGCGCTGAAGAGCGTGGTGAGGGGGATGAGGAGGTGCGCCGGGTCGCAGGTCCTGTACGGGTCGGAGTAGCGGGCGGCCAGCCCGGCGCCGTTGGCTGAGAGGTAGTGCGGGCTGGACAGAGCGCCGTCTGGTATCTGTTTGTTGGAGATGGACAAGGCGACGGACTGCAGGGCCTGTGAGGCGCTCAGGCTGGCGAGCGGACTGCTGCTGCTGCTCCCTCCGCTGCTCCCGCCGCCCTCCAGGAGCACCAGGGGCTCACGGCTGTCTCCACTGCCCAGGTAGGGTGCGCCCGGCTGGGCCTCTCCCTCCTCGGCGGCCCCCTCTCCGCCCTGGTGCTTCTTGAGGTGGCGGCTGTAGACGAAGGGGTGCGTGGTGGTGAAGGGGCAGCGGGCGCAGCCGAAGGTCTGGCGGGGGGCGTGTTTCAGGCGCTTGTGCAGGTTCAGGTTGTCCTTGCGCTTGCAGCTGTAGCTGCAGCGGTCGCAGTGGAAGGGCCGCTCGCCCGTGTGCACGCGCACGTGCTCGATCAGCTTGTTGGCCGTCTTGGACAGGTAGCCGCACTGCTCGCAGCGGTAGTGGTTGCCCAGGCGGTGGGCGCGCGCGTGCCTCTCCAGCTCCGCCTGGCTGGCCCACGCCGCCTGGCAGATGCGGCAGCGGTGCTCCGGCTTGCAGTGCGTCTTCAGGTGGCACTCCATGGCCGCCGGCCTGTTGGTGGAGTAGACGCAGAGAGGGCACCTGGGTCACAGGAGACGAGGAGGAAACGCACAAGGGGGGAGCATAGAAAGCACAGGGACGAGGGAGAGGGACATTTAATATCGCATGGGGTTCTTTTGATCTTTTTTTCCAAACAAAAAATGGAGAAAAGGAACACAGAACATACACACACATACGTACACAGAATGGACGAAGGGAAAGGGATGAAGGATGCACTTAATGTATCTGACCCTGAGTGATATGTAACAGCTATTGTGTGTGTGTGTGTGTGTG
>JBBKCR010000141.1:515609-529233 GCA_037577295.1 Ladigesia roloffi
CACACACACACACACACACACACACACACACCTATACACACACACACACACACACACACACACACACACACACACACTCCCTCATATATACACACACCCACCTCCTGTTATGTCAGTGACCTGGTGGAGTATGCAAGTTAGTGGCCAGACTCTCCACCAGGGGGAGCTGGGTGTTAGCAGAAATGTCTCTGAACATTTGTCCCTGAAATGGACTTTCTTTAAGTTTGCATGCTGCTCAGTCTCTCTCTCTGTGTTTCTCTCTCTTTTTCTCTTTCACACTCTTTTCTCCTCCAGCGCTGTTTCCTCTTCCTCCTTTATTCTTTCAACTTGGTTTTCCTGTCTGACCTCCTGACTCACGCTGCCATGGCCACAAATCCTGCGGGGTAAGAGGTCACCAAAATAATCACCAAAATAACTTTTTTAGTCATCTCTATCTCTCTGTCTCTCTCTCTCTCTCTGTCTCTCTCTGTCTCTCTTTCTCAGTCTCTCTCTCTTTTTCTCTGTCTCTCTTTCTCTCTCTATCTGTCTCTCTGTCTCTCTCTCTTTCTCTGTCTCTGTCTGTCTCTTTCCTTTCTTTCTCTCTCTCTGTCTGTCTCTTTGTCTCTCTCCTTCTCTGTCTCTCTCTCTTTCCCTCTCTCTCTTTCTCTTTCTCTCTCTGTCTTTCTCACTCTCTGTCTCTTTCCTTTCTTTCTCTCTCTCTCACTGTCTCTTTGTCTCAGATTTTTGTTCATATGTGACACAGATCGGATCTGGTCCATCACAGTATAAACAGGGAATAAACGCATTCTGATATTTTGAGATCGGATTCAGGCCTCGTTCATACGTGGAAATAAATCAGATATAAATCAGATTTTAATCAGATTTTAATCAGAAATAAATCAGATATAAATCAGATATGTGCCGATGCAACTGTCCTGTAAACAGGCACATCGGGTTTTCCTAGGCGTTACATTCTGTACGTCAGTAACTGTGCGAGAGCCCGGACCTGTTAAAGCCACCAGGGGGCGACCCCGAGGTGTCTACAGAGGGACGGCCGGCGAAATGTTGTGTGCGGACAAACGTTGACACAGCAAATCGAAAGTGGACTCAGTCTATAATTTGGTACCCACTGCTCCTCATTAAAGCCCGCCCCAATATTCTCCCACCTATCCTGAAATCTCTCACGCACCCAGATAATCCTCTGATTGATCGAGGCAGTAATAACTGAAGTATACAGGTTGTAATAATCGCCCTTTTCCTTCTTCTCTGCCTCCTTCTCTGCTAGCGTTAAACTCATTTCACATTCATCCATCTTGGCTACTCTGTGGTGTAAGAACCTGTTTAGTTCTAGCGAGTGTAAATAAGCGAATCGGATATGGGTCCCAAAAAAAAAAAAAGTGTAAACAGAAGGTCAGAAAAATTAGGTATTATATAGGCAACTAATCAGAATTGAGTATCCAGACCTGCAGTGTAAATGAGCCCTAAGAGAGGTTGGCGAGAGGTATGGTGCACAAATTATTTATGAATGGTGTAAACCATCCTGATGTTGGTATTGAATAGCTGATATGGTCGCTGTAATCTTGCCATTGTGTGGAACTGTGGGTGGTTCTGCCCCTCCAGAATGCGGCGGCGGGTACGCAGAGCCGGATGTGACCCAGTGCACCCCCCATCAGGGCTTCCAGGCCGGCGTGCCACACTACGCCGAGACCGACATCGTCAACCTGCAGGGCGTGACCGGCAGCAACATGTACGCGGTCCCAGCAGTCACGGTGGACTCCCTGACTCGGAAGGACATCTCGGCGGCCGAGTTCCCCAGGGAGCGGCTGGTGTTCCGGGAGAAACTGGGCGAGGGCCAGTTCGGGGAGGTGAGTATGGGTCACGGCACCACCAGACTGAACCCCGATTATTATTTTTAATAACCCCGCACTGTGAGGAGGTGCAGTAACGTGGGTTCCTCTGTGCGGTGTGCAGGTGCACCTGTGTGAGGCGGAGGGGCTGCCGGAGTTTCTGGGGGAGGGCGCCCCATTACCGGAGCCGGACGGACGGGCAGCGCTGGTTGCCGTGAAACAGCTCCGTCCGGACGCCACCAGCAACGCCAGGTCAGATCTACCATGAAGCAGCACCAAGAATCAAACACTAACTCAATACTAAACACTACAACACACATCTATACTGGAGCACTGTTTTACTGCCACTTGGAGAGGTAACTGAAAACATTTAGCACAGTAATAGCTTGACTGTGTCCTATGTAGAATACACAATACTGGCCAAAAGTTTGGAGAGACCTTTTCATTCAATGTGTTTTCTTGAATTTCATGACCATATCCATTGGTAGATTCTCATTGAAGGCATTAATACTATGAATGAATACATGTGGAGTTCTGTACTTAACAAAAAGGTAAAATAACTGAAAACATGTTTTATATTCTAGTTTCTTCACCCTTTGCTCTGATTACTGCTCTGTACACAGTAGGGCTGAAAGATATATCTTTATCGTATCTATATCTAGATATGAACTTTCAAGATATAACTATCGAAAAAAGCAACAATATCAACGATGTAGATGTCCCCTCTCCGCGCTCGCCCCACCCTGGGTCTGTGACAGATGCGGATTTATTGTTAAAGCAGAGCTGCAGTAAAATGTTAGATTTGTAATTTATTTTTTTTGGTAATTTATGTTAATGTTGATGACTGGCAGTGAGTTCTTAAATATAAAACTACACTTTCCAAAATTTTTTTTATTATGATGATTTCTTTTTCTGAGTTTTCGAGATATCTGGCATGAAAATCGAGATATGAAAATTTGTCCATATCGTTCAGCCCTAGTACACAGGTGTTTACTGCTAAACTGCTCTGGGAACTCCTTCAAGACTGTTGGAAAACCATTTCAGGTGACGACCTCCTGAAGCTCATCCAGAGAACGCCAAGAGTGTGCAGAGAAGTAATCAGAGCAAAGGGTGAAGAAACTAGAATATAAAACATGTTTTCAGTTATTTCACCTTTTTTTGTTAAGTACATAACTCCACATGTGTTTATTCATAGTGTTGATTCCTTCAGTGAGAATCTACCGATGGAAATGATCCTGAAAATAAAGAAAACACACTGAATGAGAAGGTGGTGTCTCCAAACTTTTGGCCGGTATGATATGTAACGTACAAAGGCCCCTTACAGACACCATTCATACTCCACAGCACATTTAACCCATTCACCGTGTGAAGCAGGGGTCTGCCACCAATCAGGAGCATCCTGGTGCTACATTGTTGGGGTACTTTGCTCACAGGTACCCCAGTGATGACACTAGCAGTATTGGGATTCAAACCCACAACCTTCTGATTCAGGGGCAACACCCTAAAGCCTACGCCTGTGACCACTTTGTCTTTTCTTTTGTTTTCTCGTCTGTGATTTTGTTTACATTCTCTGTGTGCCTTTGTTTACTTTAGCCATGATTTTGTTTTGGTCTAGGCCCCGCCTTAGCCCCACCCCCTATCTGTGTCTTGGCTCCTCCCCCACACAGGCTTGTTTCTCTAGGTAGCACAGTTTCTTTATCCATCATTCAATATTCTCTCTTTTGACTCTGTTCCTGTAATATTCCAGTTAAATACTCTGATGTTTAATTTCCTTCTCTCTGGTGTTCCTTCCTCGCCTGTTTGTGTTATTCTTTGTTAATTTACCCTTCGTGTTTTGCCTTGTTTTTGTTTAACCTTGTACCCCTCATTTGTGTCTGTGGTATTGTTTCTTGTTTTATGTATTAGACAACTCTGGACCTCAAATCCAACATCCTGCTTGCCTCGACCCTCACTCATTACAATGTGCTTATGAATACACTGCATATCGATTCAGGATATCTTTGACTTAGTTTTGACCTAAAGAGTATATTTAAAATCGAGTCATGTTGGAGAGGAGCTTGCAGGGCACTGTGAGAAACAAATACAGCGAAAGAAAATATTTTATTTACAATATTTTACCATCATCAACATTCACAAAGCTCTCTAATTATCTCCTCTCTACCAGACAGCGACCCCAGGTAAATCCCACGCCAACATCATCAGCTCTGTATCACAAAAGAAAAAGAGAATGAAACCAAAAATCCTGTTCTTCCGTATCAGTCTCCTCACTCTCTCCTGCTCCTGCCAGAGCATCTCTTTAATATCAGTACAACTAAAGTCTGATTTCAGTAAATATAATAGGTGTAAAACAATCTAGAACCGGTGCTTACCCTCAGATCTCAGAGTTTATCAGTAAAATATAACCGGTGTAAAACAATCTAGAACCGGTGTTTACCCTCAGATCTCAGAGTTTATGTTCATTTGCATGTGAAGCCATAAAATCCCCGTCGTGGTTATTTTGATTAAATTATATTAATGTTGGTTCTAAGTGACATAGGGACCCCAAACAAAGCACCCGCATTAACGGGGAACCTGCACGTGAGCAGCTGGTGTGCTGTAAGATGAGATTCAGGCAGGAACCGGTGCCGCTCGTCCTGTAAGTGTAAGTCTGAGGTGTGTGTTCCCCTTCCCTGACTCTGAATGTCCTGACTCTGACTCTCCTGACTCTGACTGAGTCTCCTGAAACTGCCTCTACTGCCTCTGACTGTCCCGACTCTGACTCTCCTGACTCTGACTGTCCTGCTTCTCACTGTCCTGACTCTGACTCTCCCGACTCTGACTGTCCTGCTTCTGACTGTCCTGCTTCTGACTGTCCTGACTCTGACTCTCCCGACTCTGACTGTCCTGACTCTGACTGTCCCGACTCTCCCGACTCTGACTGTCCTGACTCTGACTGTCCCGACTCTCCCGACTCTGACTGTCCTGCCTCTGACTGTCCTGCCTCTGACTCTCCCGACTGTGACTGTCCTGACTCTGACTCTCCTGACTGTGACTGTCCTGCCTCTGACTCTCCTGACTCTGACTCTCCTGACTCTGACTTTCCTGCCTCTGACTGTCCTGCCTCTGACTGTCCTGACTCTGACTCTCCTGACTCTGACTGTCCCGACTCTGACTGTCCTGACTCTGACTCTCCCGACTCCGACTGTCCTGACTCTGACTGTCCTGCCTCTGACTGTCCTGACTCTTACTCTCCCGTCCTGACTGTGCTGGGGGAGGGTGCGGCTCCTCGGGGACCGCCCCAGTTGATTGGCAGTCCGGGGGCGGAGTGTATCGGGCGCCCTGCGAGGCCCCTGCTCACTCCGACTCCAGACGGGGAGGGGGGCAGCCTCAGCCGGAGGAGGTCACACTCTGGAGCTGAGGGCGCTAATCATTTCCAATTACGGATTCCTTTTTAATTATGAATTATGCATGAATTTTTAATTAATCTAATGTTCCGAAGGTTTTTTCTTTTTTTCCCCCGCCATGCCAAGATCTCAATCTAATTACTCTGCATTAAGTGGGCCGGCGCCGGCCCCACCGCTGACCTCACGGCCGAACCCCGGGCAGGCCGCGCGCATCAATCTGGTTGTTGACTCACAGTAACCCGACACCTCCATTACGACACCGTCCAACTCGCCCAAACTTTGGGTGTGTGGAGCGCGGATCTGTAAATGCTTTTAGTAAACTCAGGGTGCAGAGCAGCAATCAGGCCTCGCCGGCCTCAGACCCCACCGCCTGCGATTGTCCGTCATTAGGTCACGACCCAAAAGCACTTTAACGTAAGTAAGAGTGAGTTTAGAAGGTTTCTGACTTTCCTTGCTGATACTTTACCGCACGTATACAACCAGTCAAAGGTGACAGCACACACTTACTGTATTTAGGAGACTTGTGTATTCTATCAAATACAGTCTGTAACGTGGAGCATCACATCGTCAGTGTGTGATATTTAATGGGATGTAACAGTTAAACAGTGGATTTAAAGTTAAAGGACGGTCTAGAATTTGAGTCGGCCATGCACTGATACGTGTTACAAAGGAAATTTGACATTTTTATTTATGGTTTCCTTGCTCATAAAAATAAATGGATAAACGGTCAAAACTGAAGTGTGCAAAACGTTTAGACTGCTAGCGTACCGGTTCCTCGTCTCTTTTCTGTCTTGAAGACAGTAAAGACACTTTTAATACAATTAGTGTCACATTACTTTTGGAGGCTATGTGGAGGGACGATATCAGAATGCTGGGTGTGTGTCTGTGTGTGTTTTTGTTAAGATAATTCGATAGAAAGCCTGTGAGCCGCAGTTCAGCACTGGCTACCGGTGACAGATCTCAGATGCGAGCGGGACGTGCCTTTCAAAACCAAACACAGGCAATCCAGGTTCTGAAAACTCCTAAAAATAAAAAGCGTTTGAGGGAGAAGAACACTCCCGCAGAGGCGGGTCGAGAACTTCAGTGGAACTTCTCAGCTCATTCAGGATTGGAACTGAAGCTTGGTGGACCCCATGCATCTCTGTCTAGGATATTGATGGTCAACAGTAAAATGCTAAAGCTTGAAAATAGTAAGTGTAAGCAGCTACAAAGTCTTAGTGGTGTCAAAAGTGAAACAATGGAGTTAAAGCCATCAGAATTTAGGAATTGTTTTACTAATGACATAACTGGGGTCTCCCAGGTTGTACGACTGGTGTTGGATTTATCCTCAGGGTTTGTGAGATCAGTTCCTGGTGGTGCTACAACCTTCCATGGATGGAAGTCCAAGGCAGTTACTGGCTAATTGTCTTTGCTCTATCTGAGTGTGTAGGATGACCTTCTCTCTCCAGACACTACTTCAGACATCAGACCCCGACTTTACTTATTGATTTCTTTACTATATCCTCAAACTGATATGAAGTTCTTTAACTTGGATGGTAACTTGCTGTAGGCTGGACGCTACTTGAAACCCCTAAATATAAAATTTCTTAACAATATTATTGATACCGATCGATTGTACCGATTGTATTTATTGATACAACATGTGTTGATGTGTGACTGACAGCTCATCGGCTACCAATCAGCTGATAACCCGCTCCCCCGCCCAGGATGAGAATGAGGTTGTGAAATATTCAGCAGACCGCTGATCTAGAGTAAAGAGTACTCGTGTCCTACCGGAGAGTTTCATGAGCAGGTCAGTGGCCGTCTTGGTGGAGATATCGGGGCTGAAGAGCGAGGCGGCGGTGGTGCCGGGGCCGTGCCCGGGGCCCGGCGGGCTGGTCTTGAGTCCTGGGAGATCCAGGGAGCCGCTGCTGCTGCTGCCTGGGCGCTCCCTGCTGAGCGGGGCGAAGGGCGAGGTCACGGCCATGTCCTGAGGCTCCTCTTTGATCTGCACGTGGTCGGAGGCCTCGGCAGGAGATGCCAGGAGGCGCCCGTCGGCTTGGGAGAGGGCGGGCGACGGCGAGGCGTCCGTGGTCATGGCCTGGTCCCCGGCAGTGGCGGAGTCGCCCAGCAGGGAGCCCTCGCCCTCCTCCGTGTCGGTGGAGGGCTCGTCCTTCACCTTGAACTCCTTGAGGTCCGGCCGGGGGAAGTGCTGGTGGCAGCGCATGTGCAGCTTCAGGCTGAAGTGGCGCGAGGACGTGAACGGGCACAGCTCGCACTGGAACGTCTCGCCACGGTCCTGGTGCTGGTGCACCTGCGGAGGGAGGCCGGGTTACATTCACTCTGGAACCAGCTGGACCTGGATCTGGCCCAAACAGGATCCAGCGCCCTTTTACATTACAATAGCTAATTAAAATAACTTTTTACACAAATCATAAAGAAGCCACATCTGGTTCAAGACATTAATTCAAAATGTTTTTTGTGGAGGGACGTATCTGTTTTGCTTCCTTTTTCTCCAAATCCACAATTATTCTTCAATAATAAAACAATTCTGTCTATGGCAGCAGCCAGAGCTGTTACTACATTTACTTCCAGCTGGTGTGAATCGCCTTAAAGACAGAATTCTAGTAGAGGGGTGCTGGGTGCTGGTGGGTCTCAGAATAGCTCAGTTTGGTGATTCCCCAGCTTAAGCCCACCAGGTCCATCTCAGATGTATTAGTGTGTTTAATGAGGTGAATCTAAGTTGAATTACCAAACTGTGCTGGACTCTGGGACAGAACGCCTTTTAGGACATGCTGACTAGCTAACACATCATTTATTCAGTGGCCAGACCATTTTTACATTTTTGAAAAGCTTGTACAGCATTTAAAATTATTTTTTTTAATAATTTGTAACTACGACTGCACTTGCCATGTTGGATTTCACTCTAACTGTGTAACATTCAGCACTTTCACAACACAGAGAAACTGAAGATTCATCACTGGTCCTGGGACAGCCTGTTTTAACCGAGTCTATAATGGATCCACAGCATCGCTGAGGGAGCTCTGCTGGTGCTGTGCTCGGGAACAGCCAGTTCCAGACTCTTCTGCTTATTTTGCACCTCTTAGATTTACTGGCCAATCCACTCCTCTCAAATTAGCATAGTGTGTTGGGCTTCACTCATAACAGTAAAACCTTCTGTTCCGAATAAAGTATTTCATTTCACTGCACTGTAGGTACTCTACTGGGCAATTCATCGAAAGGTAATTGAAATCAATATTCAGAACCTGTAATCAATCAAAATTTCCCATGTCGATTATTTCAATTACTTTCCTTTTTAAAAACACTACCGTGTGTGAAGTCACTATTTTAATAAAAGAAAAACAATGAAAATAGTTTATTTCATTTCCAAAAGTGCAGGTTTTTTTCCAAATGTTGTCTATTTTTTTCCGTTTTTTTTAATAAGAACAAAGTGACTGTTCGTTTCAGGCAGTGTGTGCTTTAATTTCAGTCATTCAACATTGATGTTCAATAAATAATCCCAGATAATAGATTGTGTGTTTCCTTTTAAAATCAAGTAATGCATATTTACTGTACAAAACTTGTCAGTGAACTATGAAGGCAAAATAAATAAATAAATAAATAAATGAAATAATCGTTCATTAATCGTAATCAAGTTCAAACGTTCAATTAATAGAGATTGTTTTAGGCCAAATCGCCCAGCCCTACTTTAGAGTAAACCTGTAGGAACAATATTCAGATTCTGTACACTCACAGTACACACATGTGCCATTAATTCTCTTTACAATCATTTTTGTCATGTTTTGTTGGGTTTGTAGGTTTCCCTCTGTAAGAGAGAGCAACTTCCTGCTGTCCTGGGTGAAGGTATAGCACGTTACTCTTAATATGGCACTTAAACCTAATGCAATGTTCCCTAATCCTTTTAAACTGAACTACATGTGCTTTTTAAATTTGCATTATTAAATCAGATTTAATTGTGTTTCCTGTAGATTCAGCACTGTCTCACCACTGAAGACTCGAAACTCATTACTGGTGGTCCTGGGATTTTATAAATTGCAGTATTTCGGGGTCCCGAATACAATATTTTTTAAATGTAATTGTCTGAATAGCATATTCATAAAAAAAAGGGCACTAATCGGGAATTACTTTATTTTCTACAAAGGTCATTAAATGTTTTATTAGGGAATATTAACTAAGAGGCAATTGTAGAAAAGCTAAGTGTGAGCCAGAGTTTTGACTGGTAGTGTACACACGTTTAATTATTCTATATTTGATTGGATTTATTAATATAGCACTTTTGGATGGCATCCAGAGGGCGGAGGTTGAAGCAGTGGGGGGGGGGGGGGGTTGTCCTCACCTTCATGTGGGACTTGAGATTGTCTTTGCGAGCACAGCGGAAAGGACACAGGGGACACTGGTGGCTTTTTAAACCGGTGTGAATCACCATGTGTCGCTTCCAATAGCTCTTTCTTTTGATGACCAGGCCGCACACCGGACACTGGAAGGGCTTCCCGCCGTCCTCGGGTGAACCTGCGAGAGTGGGCAGAGCAGGAAAATATAGATATTACACACCATCATCTTTACGGTTCCCTCACAGACGTCTCCCGCCCGACACTAAAGGCCCCTGAGGATTAGCTCTTAGTCACCGAGCGTCGGGAAGTGGCTGTCAGCAGCCTCAAGTCCATCAGTGTGTGTTCAACATTAATTATTATTGTAAACAGAAGCACTCCTAAACCGGAACAACACAAACAGCAGGACGTTAAATAACTCTGCCTTACGGAGGATTGCCGTCACCTTTACCGCGCTCCCCTGACCACGCCGGGCCTCAATCACGCCGATCAATGGCAAAGTCACATAGGGAGCCAAACGCCAGGATGTTTTTAGGGAGCTGATTATTGTTGTTGGCTCCATATCCGGTGTCCATTAGGTCTTAATTGGTCTTATTAGAAGCTGGCATGATTGCATTAGAAATTCTACGAGGCCGTGTCAGGATGGCTTCATAAGTATTCCAGTCGTGTTCCTTGAAAAACATCTGGTAATCAGTGTTTGGTGAAATTACTGCGCTCAGCCATTCATTGACCTGGGGTGTAAAACTTCGAGACCGCCTATTTGCGACAATAAACCACCATCTGTGGCCCAACCTTTTGCAGAGGGGAGATCACCGTGGAAACTGCTCGTGAAGCAGAAAGACTCTGAAGGTCCAAAGGGACGACAGCCAGAGACGGCCTTCACCGCCATCCTGCCCATTTCGCAAAAAAGGTATCAGGAGGATGGAGACTGACAGTTGAGCTCAAGATGTGCTGAGATATTACAAGCCTGGTGTTAGAATCAGGTTAACCCTTAGAATCTGAGCGGCATGGATCTGTGCCAGCAGTGCAACTAATGGTAAACTGTCACACTATAACCTCAACTGCAGGGGTATTCAATTAAAATACCAGTTATTACATTTGAAGGTCCCAACTCAGGTCCATTTTGTGTCTTATAACCTTCCTTTATGTTCACATTTTCATATGGTTTCCACAAAAGGAAATTAACTGAGTGCACAAAATCCATTTCATTGTAAACTATTTGTTTCTTTCCTCGGGTCGGGATGGGTTTTTGGTCATTATCTATGCAAAGATTTAAGAGCTGAAAAAAAAAACGTTCTTCTTTGGGAGCCAAACCTAGCATCACTAATAAACTAGTGAGTGAATCTACTGTCGAATTAACTGGAATAGCAGTCAACTGCCACGACCATTCAAAATAATGCTCTATGTAAATGAGTTAATCTGGTGAATTTACCTCACTAATCACAGGTCAGGATAGAACCATCTGGACCGAGGTCCGCCGTTTGGTGATGCCTGCTCTACTGGGTTATATGCAATCACATGCAAATTAACATTGAGAACAAAAATTAACAAAATACTTTAATGTCTCACAATCAACGGAGAAAAATACAGGACCCTTGAGCATTTAGGATAGTGTCTGCACACAAGTGGGTGGGGAAAACCCACAGAGGGAGGGGGTCCAGAGAGCGGCAGAGCGGTGGTGCAGCAGGAGAGAGAGCAGCAAATGTGTTGAGTGTAGGTCTGTCACGATTAACCGGTTTCGCGATTAACCGGGATTTAAAATGTGACAATTAATTACTGGTAAAGGCTCCTCAACTTCGTGTTTCTGTCAGTGCTGTTAAAAGTGTTGATCCCGACAGGGCTATCAGCGGACTGGCAGGACTCGCCTGGACAGAACATTCAGACAGTGATGCCTCACTCCACCGTACTAAACAATGGCAGAGGAAACAATGTAACACGCTTTATTTCTACCAATGAAGCGACTGAAGTCGCCATATGGGAGTTTTTTGGATACCCCATCAATACAGAGGTACAGATTCAAGACCATGGGGCTTCTGTGTTTTTTTTAAAGATGGCAAGTAAATAAAAGGTAAACACATCTGAAGAATGTGATTGTCAAGCTACATTGTGTGAAATTAATTCATGTGAAATAATCATGATAATGGTGAAAACGTGATTATTTCCCGGACAATAATTGTGCCGTCAAAATCGATAATCGTGACACCACAGTTAAGTGTAGGAGACCAAACACCAGATTTAACTCCACATTTTTGTTGAAATTAGGTTTTACTATTTCACTTTTATTAATACAGCCTGAGATCTATGGGTTAACCAAGGTGCTCCTCCTGCAGTTAAACACCTTTCACTCCCTTATTCTGTTTCACATCCCACAACAGCCAAAGTGTATATGACCTTAAAATCGAAGGCATTACTGACATCAGGATCCACGCCACCAGGACTGAACCGCATGGACAGAGTATCAGTACTGCAATTTTTCTGCTACATTTTGTGACTTCAAAGCCTTACAAGATAATAAGGGGTGCATGTCATATTCTGTAATATTCTGTAATTAAAATGGCTTGAAGTATGTAACTATTGTAACATTTTCACAACATTCACTCCCAAATCCTATGTAGAATTTGGGCTGTACATGTAGAACATCAGTTTGTCAGTGTCTATAAAAGACAATAAACAACTGTTAGATTTCTCAAACAGAGATGTGGCTCTATTTGTTACATTGATCAGTCAGAGTCATATTTGCGTATTTGCAAACTTTAGCAATATCAGTCATCAGCCAAAATGATTAAAAGGTAGTGTCTTGTGCAGCATTATTCACTAATCGTTTCAAATGTTTTTCTAAAAACCCACAGAAACACACATGATCATGTGATAAAAGACATATGACAAAAAACATTAATTTGCATATTCCGGCCTTCAGTGATATCAGGCAGCGAATGAGGGGGAGATGAGTCCCGGAGTACACGTCTCAGGTCTGAGGCAGATTTAGGCAAAGAAAAATAGTTTTGGGCGACTTCGACCCTGTGGTGTAACCGGGCCAAGTTCAGTTCACTCCGGTGTTGGGGGGGTGGGGGGTGGGGGGGTGCTCCAGAGTGGAAACTGTGATGCCTCTGAAGAGCCTGACCTAAATTCCGGGGGAATCTGCTGAGATGGACTCGGAGCGCTCGCTTGGCCTGTGTGTGTGCAAAGAGCACGCACACGAAAAAACACACACACACGCACTCACACACACACTACCGGCCTCCGCTTGGCAGTCGGCACATCCGAGAGGGAGAGCAACCGGTCTGGGAACGTGCCGGCGATTCCAGCAAACCCCCACCGAGCTAACAGACCTTTCCCAGAGTCCACAGCCAACCTCTCACACACACACATACACACACAAATACAAACACACACACACCTTAACGCATGACCCTGTTGCCATAGCCACTTCAGCTAACACTCACTCTTCGCTTCCAGCATGTCCAAAGCCTCACACACACACTCAGAAAAGGGAATTCCACGTTTCTACATTTCTGGAGAGTTCAGTTCTGGAGAATCTTTCTCTGGGGACAGAACGGTCTGAAGTGAGATGGTTAGTTGTGGAGATTTCTCTACAGTAGAGGTAAATGAAACCAGGAGTCATTTTTTACAAGTACGGTAGTTTGAGTACCTCTCCAAACCTACCAGGCAACCCAAGAGCTAAAATGTGATGGTGATAGTAAAATAGTGATGAATCTGAAGAAAACGTTTTATTTGGGGTTCTGTTTGGGTCACTACACCCCACAAATAATGTTACAGCTTTTTAAACAATGTTTCAGACAACTGGCAATGCATCTGTAACAATTTCAGGTAGTAATTTTTTGTGGTATAGTTTTTAAAAGTATTTAACACATCGGACCATTGATCAACACTGTGACTTCTGACATTATAGGTGTTGATTTAATTATGCAGTATTATTATTTATTTTATTTTTCCTGTCACACACCTGTCAGGTGATGCGAAGGGTTCACTGGAAATTAGCGCGTCACTAGTTATTAGGGATGAGCGAGTACAGCATTATCTGTATCTGTATCTGTATCTGTTTACCAGATGAATTATCTGTATCTGT
>JBBKCR010000141.1:579183-600273 GCA_037577295.1 Ladigesia roloffi
AGCCCCCCCCCCCCCCCTCCCTGTTACGGGCCTGATTTATGGATAAATCTATTGGGATAAGGAAATTTCACTCTTCTTAGGATGCTTTCCACAAGATTTTGGAGTTTCTATTGGTAAAGATATGTTAAAGTTCATTAAAAAAATGTACCTAAGCCAAAATACATTTTTTGACTGAGCTATTATTGTTCATTAGGGCAACGCCATGCATTCTGTTCCAGCAAGACTGTGTCCCAGTGCACAGAGCAGCTCCATAAAGACGTGTTGGAGGAGTTCATTGTGGAATAACTTGACTGGTCCACACAGAGTCCTGACCTCAACCCCATCCAGCACCTTTGGGATGAATTGGAACGGAGATTGTGATCCAGACCTTCTCGTCCAACAAGTGTCTGACCTCATAAATGCTACAGAATGAATGAACACAAATTCCCACAGAAAGACTTCCAAAATATGGATTCTGTTATAGCTGCAAATAGTGACTCCAGATTAAAATCTATGGAATTGAATGTAATGTCATTAAAATCCTTTTTGGTGTAATGCTCTGGCATCCCAATACTTTTGTCCACAATGTGTAAGTTAACCATATGATCATTGGCACTCTTAGTAAATTTGAATTCATAGAATTAGCTCACTTTCACTCAAAAAACTGAAAAAAAAATGGACCTAAGCCAAAATAACTGTACTGACTTCAGTGTTTTCACACATTAGGCTGTTTTGTTTAGCTATTGCTGCTCAGTACCCTGCTCAACCAATCGGAGTCAGCTGGACACAGAACCAGGTGTTTCATGTCAGCATCTG
Organism: Ladigesia roloffi; assembly: GCA_037577295.1. Lineage (NCBI taxonomy): Eukaryota > Metazoa > Chordata > Actinopteri > Characiformes > Alestidae > Ladigesia > Ladigesia roloffi. The sequence continues at coordinate 579,979 of JBBKCR010000141.1, forward strand.
CAACCTAATATCACACTCTCCTGCTGCTACAGAAATACTGCACAGTTTCTCTCTGTTCAAACCCACATATTACCACCCAAAACCTGAAAACGGTTTAAGGATGAATTTATGGAAAAGATTTGGGTGACAATTGACTTCTAGTGTTACTAGTATTAGACTCGTAAATCCAGTTTTAGGTTAAATAAGCAAACTTTTAAAGGCCAAACCTGTCCTGACTGATTGACTACATCTGGAAGGAGTTGGAAATCATGTAAACTTAGTTTTGCTTCGGACAATTTCTTTAATCACCAGGCAATGTTTGTTTATTTGAGCAGAAAATCTTCTACACCAATTTGAATCGGGGACCCCTGCTGTAGAAAATGTTGAAAACAGAAGGAAGGTCCCCGTCTCCAGGCAGATACTGGACAGTCTTTCTATTTGGGTTCCTACTGTGTATGTCATACAAAAGTGCAAATATTTATATATTTATATTTTATATACAGATATGTATATTTGCATAATACAGCTACACATGCTATACTTCTACACTAATATTTATACTAATTTTTAATACAGTACATCTTAGACTGTATTTTGAGAATTTCTATTTTCTATATTTTATTTTATATTTATCCTATTCTACTGTTTTTTTCCCAATTTTGCTGTTCTTAATTTTTGTTCTGTCACTTTCGGCCATACAGAGCAAATTTCCCACCTGTGGGGCTAATAAAGGTTTATCTTATCTTATCTCACTCCACTCTGACCATGTGTGTGTTTGTGTGTGTGTGTGTGTGTGTTGGGGTTAAGACGGAATGGGGCTGTGTAGATCCATTCCACGAGGCCTGAAGACCCTGCATTTTTTTATGTGTGTGTTAGGGAGGTGTTTGGGGGGAGGACGACAACCTCAGGCCGGGACTGCACAACCTCTCCCAGACTTCATTGCTGTCCACACAAAGCTATTTTCTTTCATCTTGGAGAGGCTTGGTGGATTTTCTCCAAATTGCAGAGAACACTTGTGCCCTGGACTTGCCCTTGATCTCCTCTCTCTCTCTCTCCCTCTCTCTCTTTCCCCTTTACACATACACTCGCTCCCATACACACAGTGTGTAGGGTGGGTTCATAGGTCATGAGTAAGCATAGCAAAGTCTAGATGTATTTCAGTCACACTCGCGCTGGTGGAGTCCGCAGAGGATCTATCCATGTGTCTCATTAGCTTCAATTAGCTTCAGGAGGAGTAACACTATACCGCAGTGACAGGCCTGATTAATAATTTACCATGAGCTGTTGACTTTAATATTACACTTATGCACAAAAGCTTAGGTAAATAACACCGGCTGAACTTCATCTGAAAGTTTACCACTGATAATTTTCTTTAGTGTGCGGGTTATTTTTATGATGTGGTCAGAATTAATGGGACGTTTCAACTCGCCCTCTTTAAAGAGTCCATATTCTACAACCTCTAAACAAATAGACTGTTTAAAGAAAGGTAAGGGTTCCATTTTGAACTAATAATACGTTTATAGTTCTTGATTAAATGGTCCTCTTCTATTTACAGAATTTTTCTGTGGATTTTAAATTCAAATGACCGTTTTATAATATTGTACCTGTACGCCACAGAAAACATTAATAACTTACACTAATTAACCATAACAAGACTTTGGAATAAGGATTTCAAGGATTAGTGTTTTTTGATACTGTGCCTTTAAGGGTGATTTATGCAAATAGCTGTTGTTCTGATAGGTCCCATTTCATGCCTTATTCAAAAATCTGCCTAGACAGAACTGGGTTTCATTGTGAATGAGTGACCTAAACTGCAGCAGCCCAAATGGCCAGTCCTGTGTACATGTGATTATATTTGTGACATCACAGCCATGAGTAATTTAAAACAACCTTAATTAATTTCCATATATACACCGCATACATTTAACGACTTTTAAAATAGTTTATAGAGTGTGTGAAACTTTTTATGAGACAAAAATGGAGGACGGTTCAGTTTTCCCTGAGATGGGCCTATAAGATGAAGATTTAAGAATTTAAGAATATAATGCACTGCATGTGCTTGAGTAACGTGGCTCCACATCTCCCACATTCACACGATCCCATTTCAAACAGACATAAGGCCTCTATACAAATTCGCATCAGACACATATTTGACACAGGGCTAGAGGCCACAGCCGGAGACTTGGAATCGCATTTTGGCTGCAGTCCATAACCAGGCGTGCTATCTGTGCTCAGCTATAGGGCAGGCAGGGATGGATCAGAGTGCGAGAAGAGGCGACTGAAGCTCCGATGTTCATTTTTTTTATCAAGGCGACCCCCACCCATCACCACCACCACCACCACCACCGTCGTTTCTAAGCTATTACCTCCATCCAGTGTGGGGATTAGGGAGGGGGAGGCGGGAAAAGGGGGGAGAGGCGGGAAAGGGGTGGGGGCGGATAGGCGGGAGAAAAAGTACACGCCAGCAGCCAATCTGGTTTTCATTTGAAAACTCCCTCGAGGTTTTTCCATTAAATCCACCCCCCTCCATATCCAGGCTGACCCCGGAGAGAAAGCCCTCGCCCGCAAAGGTCAGCTCAGTCTAGACTTTCCCCTCCATCCCTCCTTACAACATGGCTTCCCTCTGTCTTCTTCCAAGTAAATGCCTGCAGCGTCTGAGGGATGCCCCCCCCCCCCTCTTGGCTCCTACTGACCCCCTCCCTTCAATTCTAACCCCACTATAGCTTCGGCTGTAATCTTTTCATTTCGCCTCCCCTCCCTCTCAGGTCTTCGGGGCTCGGAAAGGTGAAGCAGGTTGTGCCAGCGAATCAACTGTGCCACTGTCCATCTGAGCACCCTCCTGTATCTCCAAGGCAGGCCTGAAAAAAACAGTCCGATCTGGCCTTGCCGGGCGGCTATTACTGAGTTACCGCTTTCACACCGGTCAGGGCTCGGGGCACGCTTCCAAGGCTGGCTCGCAGAGCACCGCGGAGATTTTGTTCCGTTTTTTTTCCCAAATGGTTTTGCATTTGCCCACCAACCCCCATCAACGTCAAGAAGCACCCAAGCGGCCGATCGCTTTATTCATTTCATCATGAAAGAAAATGCAGAAGCCGTAGACCAACGCTGCCCCAGAAGGACAGGTCAATAAGGTTAAAATGTCTTCAGAGGCAGTGGGGAAGCATTCTCACTCCCTCTCCAGGCAACTGGCACAATAGCGGCGTGAGAGAGAGAAAACTCGTGAAACCCAAGATGTGTCTCCATTGTGTTTTCATTCAGTATCACTTAACAAGCCAGGCTGTTGGCTCCCTTCCAATAAAGTCAAGAATGAGCTGCAGTACACCAAGAAGGTCAATATTGTGTGTGTGCGCGCGAGTGTGCATGTGTGTGTGTGTATCATGCAGCTCACAACATCACGACAGCAGCTCGCACTACCACTCCATTATTAGCGGCTCCTGCAGGATCTTCTGGAAGCGAATGTTAGCTTTGATTAAGGAAAGGCCTTAAAGCCAAGCATCTCTTTCGAAACCCCCCTCCGGACAAGGACCGAGGGAAGCGACGAGGGGAGGAAAAAAATTGCTCATTGAATATTCATTAACCTATGCCTAGGTGTGCACGCGGTTCTTAACCACACTTGTTTATGACTTAAGGACTTGTAGCGCTGACCTTAGTTTAACACGGCGCCAGATACCAAATTAACCTCTAGCCTCCGCAGGGCTCGCCATGCCCCGCTAACAAGCAAACTGTCTGGATGCGCCAGACGTGCTTTATGATTCTGCCTCTCAGGTTCTTGCCTCGCTCTGCAACACACACTCCTCTCCGGCCTTGCTCACTGCTCTCCTTATTTATTTTTCACTCTCCACCTTCATCCATCTCTCCAAAACTCCTGGAGCTGCGACCCTCCTCCTGGCCATTTTTCTGAATGCTTGAATAAGTTGGAAGAACACTTAGAGAAGCTAAAACTACTAATGAAACCTCAAAAGCACGATTCACGTGACTGTTTTGGACTAAAGCAAAAGTTGGATTAAATGTGCAAATATGGCTAACAATGAATGGAATCCTCAGTTAGTATGATATAATGATACTAATGCCATCCTGTAAAGATCCTGAAGCTCCGACCCTCCCCTTGCCCACTTTTCTGGATGTTTAAGTAAGTCGGAAGAACAGTAACCACTGAACCTATACAAGCATGGGCCACATGAACGTTTTGGACTACAGCTATAGCTATAGAAAACCTGCTAATGTAACTATCGGTGAATGGAAGCCACATTTAGCATGATATAATTTGTACAATACTAATGCCCACCTGTAAAGATCCTGAAGCTCCGACCCTCCTCTTGCCCACTTGAGTAAGTCAGCAGAATAGGTCCTTACAAGCGTGGACCACATGAACCTTTTGGACTACAGCAATATCCAGAGAAAACCTGCTAACATGGCTAACAGTAAATGAAAGCCACATTTAGCTTGATATCATTTGCATAATGCTAATGCGCACCTTCCTCTGCGTATTGTAGATCTCCCAACACACCTGATCCAAATAATCAGCTAATTAACAGGCCTTTCTTGGGTTCAGGTAGGTGTGCAAGAGTAAGGAGAACACCTGTGCAGGGCAGGGGGTCCACCGGGGCCACCGGGTGGGGGGGACCACAGCACAAGATTCGATGATGACCAGATGGGGCTACGACTTTTCGTGGCCAGCTGCTTAAAAATGACTTTTAAAAAATGTATTCACTTGTTTATTTTATTTTTTAGCTTGATTCTTAAAACATACAGACTATACTCATAAATACATCTAAAGAAAACTAAAATAGTCTGCAGGCTGTCCTGAGTGATTTGTGTATAAAATAATTGTATGTGTTCAGAAGCTTCATAAGTTAAGAAATTCTGTTTAACCTGTTTATTCTCCCTTCGTCTGCATTTTAAAGGAAGGTCTAGGATATACAGTTGCAAGCAAAAGTTTTGGCACCCCATTATTCATTATGGATTATATGCTTTGCATTTTCGTTTTGATTTAAAACTAATATCTTTATTTTTCTTTTGTATTCTGCTACCATAACAATATGTTTAAGCATTTTTTACAACATGATGAACTGTTCCTGTAATAGACTATTCTACCCTCCTCTTCTTCTTGTTTACTTGCTTACTTACTTGCCCTAAATTTCACATCAAGGTTCTTTGTCTGAAAGTCTGCTTGTGATCCTTTGCAGTTAGCAGATAAATAAGCTGCACTTGCATCATCCAGACACAGAAAACAGAGCTGAGGGAAAGAGAACTTCAAAGTCACTCACTAGTTGGAAATTCCAGTTCGTTAATTAATAATAGAAGATGAATGATAAATATGTATATTTACAGGTATATGTACACTATTAGTCAAAATTGTGGACACACCTTCTCATTTAATGTTTGCTTTTACTTTATTATTTATTAATCTTGAAAACATCTCCTACTGCTCTGATGCAGCTTTACACTCTCAGCATTTTCCCACTCAGACTCATTAGGAATCCTGGAATGGAGTTTAATTAACAGGAGTTTCTTTATCAGGAGTTCATTAGTGGAGTTTCTTTCCTTCTTAATGTATTTGGATCATTAGTTGTGATGGTCGGGTCGGTACACAGTTAGTGATCCAGTTCCACTACGGTTCTACTGCACATTATGGCTATAACCACTTAACTAATTAAAACACAACAACAGTCCATCATTACCACATTACAGAACAGAGTCTGGTCTGTTTAACTATCTATCTGTGGTGTGCAAGAAAAGCACCCTTTTGTTCACAGTACACCAGCAACTTGGAATTCCTTGCGTTTTACATTTACCTTATATTTGTGTGTTTAATTTGTTGGATTTTATCATTTTTATTCCTTTTTACCATGTTGTCATTTTTACATTTTTCATCTCTTTTTCTTTTTGTCTTCGAAAAATCTATTAAAATATGGTTTCTTTCAATGCATTTGTAGAATATAATTAAAGGCTGAAATTGTGAAAAACTGGAACTGGTTCAGCTTCCACAAACACTTCCATCCAAAAATGTTCGAGCTTTTCTTTAATTAATTCTTCTCTGTGTTTCAGTCCATTTATTTGTCTAATTATATTACTACTATTACTATATTACTACTCAACAAATGATGACAACAAATTTCTAAAGACACATTATTTATCCTTTGCCTAAAACGCAGAAGCCTTAATGTCGCACGGCGGCTTCCGTAGTTCATGTATTAATCTCGGCACTTGATTGGCTGAGCACCGTCAACACCGAGACGTGCAGAAAACGTTGGAGCAGCTAAGCTAAGCTAAGCTAAGTCAAGTCGAGGTAAGTAGAAAGTGTTTTTTTTACGAGTTTAAAACAATTGATAACAGTTTAAAATCAAAATTTAATTGCACACCATGTGCACGTTAGACAAGAAGAAAAGCATATTTTTTCCAAGTTTTTTGTTCTCGTGCTTGTGAATGTAGCTGTAAAGCTAATTGCAATTTTAATGTGTGTGTTTATATTAGAAACAAACGTTTAAGGCTTTTGTTCTTTAAGATAGAAGAGGACTTTGCCATGGTCTTATTTCATGTCCATTTTAGTCTTGGCGCTGTAAACTGACGCTTGGTCCTTGGCAGTGAATTTAGCTTATTTTACCGCAGTTCAAAGTATACACTAAATCGTTTTACAGGCATGTATTTATTCAAGCCAGACAGATCAGATTGCGCTTTTTCTTTAATCAGATTTTTGTGAATATAAATCTCACAGGAATCATTAGAATGTTAGAAACAGCCGAAGTCACACTCAGTTTAACTTCAGATTTAGAAATTACTTCCCTGTTTATATTCTTTTTATTTGCAGAAACAGACCAGCTTTTACTGTACTCTAGTAAAGCATCTAAATATTAGGCGTTCAGATGTAAAGGAAGGGGTTCAAAGAGGTACAACATCAAAGGCTCTTTGCTTAATCCAGAAAATATCTGTTTGGGATGGTGGTGAATGGAACCAGATCCCTGAAGGGGTTGATGTTAATAGGTAAAATTACATATTAAATGAAATTGTTAGGTATATTACTAACAGAAACACAGGAGTTTCTTTGGACTGTATTAAGTAACTTCTGGTCTGAGATGTATTTAAAAAAACATATTCATGGCAGAGTAGGTCTAGATGCCTGGCAGTGTAATGAAAAATCATACACAAGAAATACTGGTTGTCATTATTAGATTATATGTAAAACCCAAGACTCATATTGGTTCAATGGCTATTTGGGGCTCAGTGCGACACACAGTCAGTTGTTTAAGGACGTTACTGTGGGTGCTGCTGAGAAATGTGTCAGCATGAGTGAAATGCTGGAAGTGGCTTTGAAACACTGCAGCCTTGCAGCTGTCTAGCCTTTTAATTTTGACTGCATTTCTCACCCACTCTCATTTCATTTTCCTCCCTGATAGTCAAAATGAGTCTCCGGAAACAGACCCCCAGTGACTTCCTGAAGCAGATCATTGGAAGGCCCGTTGTGGTGAAACTGAATTCTGGAGTGGACTACAGAGGTAAAACTGTGCCATTGTTTGAATAATGTAACCAGTCAATTGGCACAAAACATGCAAGGGTTCACCCTTCTGAACTTTGATCGTCTTGGGGATTAGAGGTTCCCTGCATCGTAATTTCGTTGCATGATTTTAAGATGTATTGTAAATGCATTCTGTTAACAGACTATGGATATTTAATGTTTTTTCCTCATGTGTGCTGTTATTTTTCATTAATTATTCAAAAACAGTTGTAGGTTTTTCAGCAAACCTCTTTATCCCTCACAAATAAAGGGTCTACTTTTGTTACTCTGGCTGATATAAGTTGGAAATTTGTAAGTGAATTCTAATAGGCTGGCCATTTTATGAATAATTCATACAAGAAGTAAAGCAACATCAATGATTAAACCTAAACAACACCTGTCAAAGAAAACAGTTAAGGTAAAAATAATGAAGGGTTTTTTTTATATAATTACTTTATTGAGGTCACATACACATATTTTGGAGGTCACATACATTTTAGTAATAAAATTCAACCAATGTTTTGATGCAGCCCATTTAGCTGTAAAATGTGCCGTTTCCTTTCTGGGGGGGAAACAGCCGTGCTGTTACTTGAGTAACAGCAGTGCGTATGCTGAGGGTCCCCCTGCTCACCACATTCGTTTTGGAAAAATATTGAGTTCATTGAGTTGATGATCAACTCTGGCCATCTGCTCCTGTCCACATTTGGTGCGCAATTATTTCATGAACTGCTGCAGTTTGATTTATAGGGATTTCTCCACAGGTGTTCTTGCTTGCCTAGATGGGTACATGAACATCGCTGTGGAGCAGACAGAGGAGTATGTCAATGGCCAGCTGAAGAATAAGTATGGAGATGCCTTTCTCAGAGGAAACAATGGTGAGTTTTTAAAAAAATGCTTTTGGACCTGTCAGACCTGACACTGATTTACTCATTTACCCACTTTTGAACTAATGAGCAGTAATTAGTAAAAACAGTAAGGAATTGGAGCCCAAGCCCACATGAAATCAAGTTGAAATTATTGTTCTTTTTCCATGTAGTATGCATGAGCATTCTTATCTATTTTCTGAAATTCCAGTCCTGCTTTTACTTAATGTACATACGCAACACACTGATACTTGCAGCACTGGCAGGCTGCTTCATTATAAAATGTTTAAACCCAGAGTTTCACACAATGTAAAGCACATTATTAGAATTATCTAGTAATGGAAATATGTATAATATATATAAATCATAATATATTTATGACTGATTTTTCCTATTTACCTTTTTATATATTGTCCCATCCCGTTTGCCAAATTAGCACAAACAGTCGCATTTAAGATGTGAGAAGGTGCATAAGGGTGGGGAAAATTTATAAATCGATCCCAAATACAGTTTGGTAAACTACAAACACTAAGATTTTTAGAAGTACAGCCTTCGAAGAGGCTTGTTTAATTACACCTTCCATTTTTGCTCTTATAGCTAATATAGCTGTGTGGGTCAATCTTGATCTTTATGTAACCCAATATTTTTCTCAAGTGTAGGAGATGGAAAAAGCTTGCAAATGGCTTAATGAAAGCCTGTTGGTTTGGGTCAGGTTACAGTCACACCTATAGGTTGACATTAGACAAACAAGGACATGATATTGTAAACAGTTGGTTAGACTGTCACTGGCCCGATTTTGACTTGTGGTCTGTAATGTGCCTGTATTGGCCACACACTTTATTTTTCGAGACATCTAGACATTTAAAATGCTTAGATCGTTCCACTGGCTTTCACACACACAGGCTTAGTGACATTTTGTAGCACATTCTGCACAACCACCCATATGGTTACAGCGTTTTGAGGTGAGTGACAAAAAGCGAAAGGGCTGCGCTTTGCGGGGATGAAGAGGCTGTGCGATTTGGCCTAAAAACTCGATTAATTGAACATTTAAACTTGATTACGATTAATGAACGATTATTTTATTTATGATGTATTTATTTTTGCCTACATAATTGATTGACAAGTTTTGTACACTAAATATGCTCACATATTAAAAGTGAGAGATTTTCGGATGAAGGGTGCTACTTGATTTTAAAATAATTGAAGGAAACTCACTGTACATCTAACTCAATGTACTATCTACGATTATTTATTGAACATCAATTTTGAACAACTAAAATTAAAGCACACAGTGACTGAAATGAACAGTCATTTTGTTCTTATAAAAAAGGTAAAAATAAGTACTTGCACTTTTGGAAACACATTTTCTCAATGTTTTTCTTATTAAAAATAGCGCAGACTGTAGTGTTTTTAAAGGGAAAGTCATTGAAAAAATCGACCTGGAAATTTTTGATCGGTTATAGGCTCTGAATGTTGATTTCGATTACTTTTCGATTAATTGCCCAGCCCTAGTCCCTTGTATTAATTAAATGGTCAGAAAAGGATGTCACTTAAACAGAGAGGGAAAAGAAGTGCGCATATGGCGTTTATCGTTGCAAAACCTAGCCACGCATGAGCATGTCAGTGAGACGGCAAACAGACTTGTCTCTTACAGGACTCAAACAATATAGTCTGGTAAAGACTAACTAAGTGTAGTTGGGCTGTTGGGTGTCTTAGTTAATAATGTTTGGACTTCTGACAGCTGGGAAGAAACAGACAAGGTTCTATCCTGATTAACCTCACATTGATGGAGGATAAATGATGATGTGAGTTGACAAAGAATTGAACACTCACCGAGTTAATTATCTGCCTGTTACTTTCACGGGAGGCTTTTTCCTTTGTAAGCCTCTGATATTTTCAGTGTTAAAAAAACTGCTGCAGTTGTACTGGTTAGTGAATGTAGTTACGTTTTTTTTTGCATTTGTATTCTATGTAACACATGCAGTCTGGACTTTATGATCTCTTTTCTCCCATTATTAATGTATTCTCTCTCTCTTTTGCAGTGTTATACATCAGTACCCAGAAGAGGAAGATGTAGAAGAGCTCCTGAGTTATGTGACACATTTAAGATGTTGGTATTTTATTTTAGTCGACTGGTAATACACAATGGTTTTGTTTTTTTAGTGAAGTTTTTGTAAAAAAAAATGTTTATTTTATGCACATATGGTGCAATAAATTCATTTTTTCTCCCCATTTGATGTTTCTGGTTACAATTGTATTGATTTATGATTATATGTATTGAGTAAGCAGTGCTTTCATTTCATTGGATATGACACTAAGGTAAACATCTTGTGTGTAAATGTCTTGGCTGATATCTAGGATTGCGTTATTTCTGTGTGGTTTTTGTGCTTACTTCATTTGTCGAGTTTTGACTCATCAGTTCGTTTTTGAAGTATAAATGCTGTGGAAAATGTGATTAAGTGTAAGCTACACATGTCACAATGACTTTAACTGGTTGAAGTCAAATTGAAATCAAAATGACCTTTTTTGTATCTTTAATTGTGTCTGGCATTAAATGTTTTTGTGGACTTCTGCTCTAAGTAACTTTTGAGACATTGAGCAGCAATTCATACAAATGCTTCTACTGGGGGGTGTTCCAGAAAGCAGGTTATGTGACATACCCGGGTAAGTTCAAGGGCAAGTTAGTGGATAACCTCAACTTTTCGTTCCAAAAACGGAGGTAACTTTCTGGGTATGTACGTAACCATAGCAACTTACTCTCTGAAGATAACCTGCTCAGTAGCAGGTTATGCCCATTGGTTTGTTTAAGAGCGTTACTGAGCTTGGCGTGCCCGTGGACGTGGAGGCACAAATTATACAATTTTTTCACCGGGAGAGAGTAATAATACGGCATATTTATATCTTTTCGTTTCCTGATGATTATTTGAAAACTTACTCAATTTTCAAATGAATTGCTAATTTGTTTAACAAATATTTTGAAATCCCATATTGCACATGTGTGTCATTCAGATTTTTGCGTCAGGGCATTTTTGGTGTAATGTGGGAGATGCTGAGCATGTGTGAACGGCAACTGTGTAGAAACGTTTGCACAGTATGTCTGGCACTTAAAAACATCTTACACACGTTTGTGCAGTTCTCTGGCCATAAACCTCTGTGTGTTATTAGAGAATTCCAAGTTGGCAGGTTCGTACTTTGTAGTAAAATCGACATACTGAATATCTAGTCATACTATTTGCTCTACATGTACTCATCCTGCACACACACACTTGATACTGCCATATATGGAAGTATTATATAAATATAATTGGGTGCATCAATGGCACCCACATTACTATTAAAGCTCCTTTAATAAATGAGGGAGACTGTGTTAACAGGAAATCCATTCGCAGTATCAATGTGCAGGTAACAACTAGATTTTGATTTTTGGCCTAGTTAAAATAATTACACTTTATTGTTTCCATTAACTATGGGTAATATGTGAGGCAACCTACATTTTTACTGATGTGGAGGCAAATTGATCTGGATATGTTCATGAATCTGTGAGTCATCATTATGCAAGATATTTCAGGAGGGTATGTTTCATACAATATATTTTTCTTTTTACCATATTTGTATTGTACAATTGAATCATTACAGGACAGTACAGTGGTTACTTGCTTGGGGACAGAGGATGCCCTTGTCTGCCCTGTTTAATGACCTCCTACCCTGAACCCGATCCTGGACCACAGACAGGCTTTAACCTGGCTCTCAGCTGAACACAGGCCAAGGTGGAGAAGACCACCAAGTCTAGGTTTCTGGGTCTGCGTGGGCTCTGGGTCAGTCCAGAAAGGGTATGCGACATCAAAGTGTTTTTTGTTGTGCTTCACAACATTGCCACTATAAAAGAAGGCAGCCACCCTCTTTGTGTTGAAGAAGATGGTCCAGAGGAACCCCTACAGATATTTGCACACAGATGGAAGACCTGGAGACAGGATTTGTCAAAATTACTTTTTTGCAGTGGTCTGCTGTGCAGTTCATACCTTTATTTCCTGAAAAACAATGAAAGTGAAATGAAAAAAAAAAGTTTTTTATTACACTGTTTTATATACACACCATACACATACACATTCAGCATGCAATATATTAATATTCACACAAGTTCTCACCTTAAGGCGATGCTCCAGTAGTCATAGATTTTTATTGATAGTTTTTTCTCTTCCATTTGAAGCTGTATAAGGTTCACCTCCATGTCACTTTTTCGTATCTGTTTTTGAAGATGGACCTTATACAGCTGCTTTGCTGGTAACTAGGAAGTCAAATATAATTACATAAATGAGATTCTTTCAGACAATAAAGTGTAAATATGGTCAACTATACACATATTCACTGCTTAGATTGTGCATGGAGGTTGAAGGACCTTCATCTGTGGGCAAATCCTCAGGAATGTACTGTGAAAGGACTATGACAATCTATTACTCTAATGTAAAAAGGGGGCATGCATTATGATGATATGTATCATACCTCAGTGGACCTACCAGCATTGTCCACTTTTCTCACAGAAGATGTGGTCTCTTCAATGTCATCTTCCACTGGAAATATGCATGTAAACATTATCTGGTAAAACGAAGAGAAAAAACATGTCAAAATACTACAGCTGAGATTAGAGTAGCCTATACATAAACACGCTGAGCATGCTCAAAAAGCCTTTATGTGACAGAGATAGTAATTTATTAAGTCATCAATGATGGGAATAACGGCGCTATACATAAACGGAATTACTAACGGCGATGTTTTTTCCGTACGGAGTAATCAAACCAATTACTGTTTCCCCCGTTACAACGCCGTTACTCACAATAAAATGCACGTTACTATAACAGAACACTGAAACGATTTTCATGCGAGCACTGTGTCTCTCTGGTGTGTGTTTGTGTTTGTGTGTGTTCGGGGGCGGGGCGGAACACATAGCCAGGGATGACGATTGGTGTGTCTGTACACGTGGTGTAACTGAGAATGCGATGATTGGCTTAGATCGAGTACATTTCCATGGTTAGCCAATCAGAGGCTGAGTAGTGAGGGTGTTCACACGCACGGTCAGTCAAAGGCAGCTTCTGCAAACTGAAAGTTTAAGCACTACTTTTCCCTCGCTGAGGTTAATAGCAAAAATGTTTATGTGACGTGGAACTTATGCCCAGGAGAAAAGTGTCTCTCTGCATCGGTGATTAGTGTACAATGTTTTACATTTATTTTATAGATATAGTAACGCAATAATTACTTTGCCTGGTTATTAGTTACTTTATAATGATGTAACTCAGTTACTATTTGTGAGAAGTAACGCAGTTACTATTTGTGAGAAGTAGTAACTATAACTAATTACCTTTTTAAAGGTACCTGCCCAACACTATAAGTCATATAATGTAAACAAATCAATGTAGTAAACTTACACTTCACCATGTTACTTGTGGTGCATGATGTGTGTGATGAAGTTCGCCCTGGAATGCCAGGACCACTGGTTGCCCTTTATTAAGGGATACAGCCAGCTCCTCCTATGGTGCGAGGGGGAGGTGGTGATGGGCTCTCGCCAGTTAGACGGGCTTCAGCCTTCTTTCATTTAACTACATGACAGAAAGAATATACCAAATCATGTTTACTAAAAAGTTCAGTAATTGTGTAATCAAATGGGTACCTCATAGATAAGATATTACCTTTTTGCAGAATGTTTTTGTGTTTCATTTTGATATTGCTCAAAGTTCTTCTGGCTCCAGAAGAATTACACCTCATTAAATGAGAAACTATATATTCTTAGTCAATTGACATCTTTTTTTAACCTGGAGACATGAATGACAGGAAAAGTAAATAACTTCAAAGGGATTTGTTTAGTCGAAAGGATGAGGAAGGGGTGTTTAATTATTTTGCATTATAAAAAAGGGGAGGCTATATCAAATTTGCAATTTAATACACTCATACATTTACTCTGTGAGTTTTTTTTGCCAAGCCAACTTTCTTTCTTTAGCCGATGCAGCTGTGTTGTGACTTGTGAAATCGGCGCTCCATTGGAAAGGTTTTTTTTTCATGCGCCGTGCACGTGCATTAACTCTGGGTAACCAGTAGGAGGTTGATTGAACTTACTCTTCTCAGGTGTTTTGGAACCGACAAACTCATGGTATGCAGGTTTGGGATAAATCAACCCAGAAGTTATGATTAACCAAATGGTAAGTTAACCAAGCTTTCTGGAATACCCCCCTGATCCCCAGTAACTTTGGCTCATTCCTCCTTACATAACTTGACTTAGACTAAGAGCTAGAATTGAACTATTTTGAAAGGCAACAATTATTTAAAATTTTTCTGTAGACTGACAGTTATGTTTAGAGTCATATCTGCCATACTGATAATCTGTTATCTACACTGTTACATAAATGTTGCTGATACAATCCCAAATAAACTGTTCAGTCAAATTATGACAAGTTGTCCTGGCCGTAAACAGCAGCCCTATACCTTGATACTGCCACCACCATGTTTCACATTTGGGATACTTTACCTGTGCTGGAACTTTATATTTTTGATCTTATCAGTCCACAGACCATGCTTTCAGTAATCATCTGGCCCATTCAGGTGGACTTCAGGCATCTGGCCCATTCAGGTGGACTTAAGTAAGCTTTAAATGGGAAACAATGTTCCTCGGAGTTAAGTGCCATCCACTTTGATCTCCTCTCAAATGCATGATTCTTGTCTAAAAGTGGATTCCTGAACACTGACACAAACCAGTGCAGCAGAGTTGTGTAGGTCATTAGATACTACACTGGGATTCTTAGTGATTACCCAGAAGTGTATACATTTTTTTCTCTTGGAGTGATTTTTGTTGGAAGGCCACTCCTGGGAAGATTGCATTTTTATTCGTACGCTTTCTGCCTGGCAATAGCGGAATAGCAAAGGCCAGACTCTTCATAAATTGTTCTGTAAACTCTTCCAGCCTGATGAGCATTGACAGATGTTTTTTTTCTGAGATCCTCAGAAAGTGTGTGTTCACTAATATGTGGTGAAGACCAGACTTTCGGAGTCAAGCCTCAGTATGATTATTTAAAATGAGGGCAGGTTTACACACACTCATACGTAATTTTCATGCAGATGATTGAACTTTTTGACACTAATCGTCTCGCAAAGTTTTCCTTTGTTTCACATTTTTGCAAAGGTGTTTAATAAAATGTTTTCAATAATTTAATCCAAATGGACTGAGATTTCATTCCTTCTAAAGTAGCATTTTGGTTTTTGAGGATGTTCTTCACTTTCCCATTTCACCACCCCAACCCCAAATATTGAGATAACACACCCATAAGGAGAGACCCTCCTTGATATGTTTCAGAAATACAGCATTTATAGAACAATGCGTTATTATTTCTGATTCACATTGACTTTATAGACATTATTTATAATTTTTTAAAGGGAATGTTTCTGTCTCCGCATAATAGTATGTTTGAAGTATACTGTGGAATCAAACAGTATACTTTATGGTTGTGATTTCATATTTGCATTTGTGAAGCTATGTTGTCCCTTCAAACTGTCTGTAACAGAGGCATTGAAGTCAACAATGTTGGAAACCAAATGGGTCTGTTCCTGGTTTTCGGGAAGCAATAGGGCTGTTTCAGTATTCATTGAGCTTTACTTCTCAACTATTGTTACTGTAGAAGACCAGAGGTTCTAATATTGAGCTCAACGATATAGAGACGAAAAACAAAATAAACATAGATGAGAAAAACATAAAACGAGAAGAAATGTTATAATACATGAGAATATATATTTTGTTCCTGTTAAGGTTTCACACATTGACCTTTTTGGTTTCATTATCAGGTGACAGGCTGTCAGTTCCAGCTAAGGAAAGCTGGAAAATGAAGAGATGGCATACAGGTCAGTGCAAGCTTTGTACCTGGTGACCCATCTTCATCAGACTGGACTATTGATGATATTCTGCAGAGTTTTCAGTACTTATTTCAATACCCTCTATCATTTAAGACTACTGCATGTCATTTTTTCCCTGTTTCTTTCATCCAGAAGTAGCCTTTTACACACACACAAACACACACACACACACACACAAACACACCTATCCAGGCCGTGCAAGTGCATTGGGTCCATGGCAGGTTTCAACACCTCTCGCTTTCTTAAGTGTGTCCAGTAATTTAGCAAATGAGCCCGAACGCTGCGTCAGTTCATTAGACTAAGATAAGGAAACCCAATAAACATATGATTCATTAGGCTCCTAATGAGCTGTTTTGGATGCTCTGGTTTTTTCTCGGGGTGGAAGGGTTTGCTAGGGACCCTTGTTTCTTCTCCTCAGCCTGTGGCTGCATACGTGTGCTCTCTGCCCTCCGAAACAGAGACAAAAGCCTGCCAAGGTCAGGCCCGAACGCGGGATGAAGGACAAAGTATTGATTAAACTCGGTCTGTAACAGGAGAGAGAGAGAAAGGAAAAGAGAGAGAGAGAGCTTTCGGGATCGTTATGGCGACCATGGCAAATGTTGTTCCTACTGTAATCAAAGACCCAAGCCCCCCCGCACCCCCCTACCTTCCCTCCACCTCCCTCCCCAGTTTGCTTCCCGGTGCTAGAAGCCTAATTAGCACTGTTTGCAGTAATGGCCCAATGGTTAAACGGACTCCGTCTTATTAGGGGCGCCGTGATGACCCTGTGGCGTGGCCTGCAGTGCCTTCGGTGGCGGTCTCGGATACGATCAGCTGTCCTCACGCATTCCCCTTCCCCTTTTTCATTTCCATGCCACAATTAATTACACGGTCAAGCTCTGCGATCATGCGTCTCCTCTTTGTGGCGCTGACATTTAGTTCTGAATCAGCTTTTGTTGTTATTTCATTTTAATTGAGCGCTGTTTCAGGTGTGAATGGATTTTTGTTTGGTTTTGTGCTGTAAAGCTCTTGTGCAGAAACAGCCAGCAGAGCATGTGCAGAGTGCATACAAGTTTAAAGTCTGCAGCTCCACCGGCAGGTAGGAACATGTAACTGCACCGTATTATTATTTTTTTTCACATGACCAGGGGTTGACCCACATGCCCCCACTGCAGTGGAGCATATTGTATAACCATTAACCCTGTTTCTGATGCAGCCTGGATTTGGGACATTCTGAGAAGGAACAAAAGAGCCTTGGTACTGACTGGGTATACACAGATCAGGCATTAAAATCCATTCTCTAATATTGTGTAGGTCTTCCCTCCACCATCACATGGGTTCACCAAGATCTGTGAAGGTTCCCTGTGGTCTTATACCAAAGTCTGTGAGTTGTGAATCAGACCAGATTACATAGAACATCCCGCATATCTTACCCTGGATTGAGATCTGGGGAATTTTGCAGGCTACCTTTAACTCAAAACGTTCCTGAACAATGTTTGCATTGCGGGGGTGCATTATCCAGCAGAATGAGCACACAGGCATTAGGGAACACTGTCGCCATGAAGGGTGTACATGGTCTGCAACAATAGCAGCATTTACATGGACACTTTTTTCAATCCGATTAAATGGAATTTGTAGACCTGGGCCACTTTTCTGATACAGAAAAAGAGGAAATGCTCCGTCTGAACCTCTGAGGCTTCTTTCTCTTCATTTATCCTCCGGCATGTTTTAATGTGAGAGAAGCTTCACTCGGCGTCTCGAGCTCTTGTGCGCTGCAGTGCTCAAAAAGTTCTAACACTGATAATGATGAGAAATAGAAAGATAATATGTATAATCAGAGGCAAAAATATTTTTTTAAAATGAGAAGTGTCTAGATATACAGACAGATCTATAGAGGTGCTGAGTGTCGGTTTATACAGTCCGGTTCTAACAATGAGAAATGCTACACAGGCTACTTCAGATCGCACCATGCTAACGGCTAGCATTGATTCTGGACAGTGCTGATGTTTCTGTTTCTGATTTTACACTCCTTCAAATCTCTCCACCGTACTGAACTGCTTTCACATATCCAGTAAAACTTAGTATTAGCCAGTTTTTGTTTTTATTTCATTCAATGCTGCTCCTGAGGTAAACTCACTCAGCTGAGGTAAACTCTACTGGGCCACTGGCTTGTAGCTACCGGCCACAAGCTCACACATATGCTGAGGAAGAAGGAAAGTGTTCTAATAATCGGTTCTAATAATAGATAGTGTTCTAATAATCGGTTCTAATAATAGAAAGTGTTCTAATAATCGGTTCCAATAATAGAATGTGTTCTAATAATCGGTTCTAATAATACAAAGTGTTCTAATAATCGGTTCTAATAATAGAATGTGTTCTAATAATCAGTTCTAATAATACAAAGTATTCTAAAAATCGGTTCTAATAATAGAATCTGTTCTAATAATCGGTTATAATAATAGAAAGTGTTTGCCTGTTGACATGAGCTTCCTCCATCGATCAGATTAAACAAAACCCAGCTGCCATTCGACCGACCTTAAACGTTTAAATGTGGTTGAAATAATGTCATTTTATGAAAAAACATTCATTCAACGCCAAAACAACGTTGAATACCACATGGTTGAAATGTTGTTGTTAACTAACTATGGATTCAATATAGAAATATAAATAAAATGTGAGTTGTACGTCAAATCAGCTTTGGAATGATGTTGATATTCCAACGTTGATTAGATTTGCAAAATCTAAACAAAATTCAATGGTTATCCAACACTGACTCCTGACTTTGATTCAACGCTGACTCCACGTTAAAATACCAGCTGGGAAGATCTAAACCACCTATTTTAGTCTGATTGAAAAATTTAGCAGATTCAGGGGAATCTGATTACATGAGACTTTTACATGGGATATTTTTAATCGATTTCAATATTTCATGGAAAAAAGTGTCTGTGTAAATGTCTATAGCTTAGGTAGATGTGTCGTGTCAAAGTAACATCCATTTGAATGCAGAACTGAAGTTTCCCAGCAGAACATTGCCCAGAGTATCACACTGCCTCTGCCACCTCACCCTCTTCTCTGGTCCGCCTCTTCTCCAGGCATGTCAACATGAGGTCATCAACATGAAGAAAAAGAAATCATCAGACCTGGCCTCCTTGGTGCAGCTCTGATACCTACATGCCTACTGTCAATCACAGCCATAATTTACTTCCTCAGCATTTTGTGCTACAGAAGATATCCTTTGCTACAGATGGGCTAACATTTGTTCCCCTCACACATCAGTGAGCTTTGAGAATCTAAGAGAACATTGAGAACATCCCACATCCAGTCTAGCCATCATACTTTGGCTCATGTCATAGTTGCTACAGTCCTTACGCTCGTCCACTTTTCCTGTATCCAGCAAATTCAGAACATCAACCAGCTTAAGATCTCCCACCTTTTGACAAGAGCCAAAAAGATAATCAGTATTGCTCCCCTCACTTGCTGTAGCTGATTACTGGAGTAAAGGGTTTGACTAGGAAAATAACAGGTGTAATTTTGTTCAAATGAAAAATATGAAGTTTTTCCAAATTTCTCAATAACTGATAATCTTAAACTTATAAACATAAACTCAGAGTGTGAGACCTACAGCAAATCACTTAACTGAACCAACCAGTGAATCTACCCCTGTTTAGAGTGTTTAAATTTATCTCCTATAATGACCGAATAATGGTAAATCAGGACCATTGTTACTGACATTGCCCTGAATTTACAATTGTGTTTAAAATGTGTCCCAAACTTCTCTCAAAACCATAATTAATTACTGTCTCAGGAATCAGAGAGTGTGTCCAGTACTTTAACATAACTTCATAGGTGGAGCTTTTAGATACATTTAACTCTTCAGATGTCTGGTTCCATTGATCACTACAGTAAACAGTATTTCTCTCATTTTACACCAAGCTCACTCTGAGAGACTTTTTTGAAATTGTGACTGTTATATATGTGCACATTTTGAAAAAAAAAAAAAAACTATTTATCCTTTCCCAGCTGGCATTCGACCGACCCTACACATTTAAATGTGGTTGAAATAATGTCAGTTTATGAAAAAACATTAATTCA
>JBBKCR010000141.1:600373-613729 GCA_037577295.1 Ladigesia roloffi
TACCAAATGGTTGAAATGGTGTTGTTAACTAACTATGGATTCAACATAGAAATATAAATAAAATGTGAGTTGTACATTAAATCAACGTTGGAATGACGTTGAAATTCCAACGTTAATTAGATTTGCAAAATCTAAACAAAATCCAATGGTTATCCAACGCTGGCAACTGACGCAGCTGATGTTGATTCAACGCTGACTCCACGTTAAAATGCCAGCTGGGTTAGCTTGTAGATTATTTAATACTTAAGACTAAATACACTTAATGCTTATATTGACTTTATACTGATTACTTAAAACTATACGGTTTTTCGAATGTAAATCCCAACAAAATTATGTGAAAATGTTCTATGGAAATGGATTATGGAGGAATATCTTTTGTCTCTACACAACAGGACGGGTTAGGCCCGTCCTGGGAAAACGGTGCCTTCCCTTCTCAGAAGGAATAAAATACTCTTCTCCAGATCCTCTGCATCAACAGACTTCGCTTCTATTTACATAGCAAAGCCAGCAGAAGGAGTGTGTGCGCATGTGTGTCCATACAGGGTAAAGCCCTGGATTGCCCTGTGTGTGAACTTGAACCGGCATGACCTGGAGATGATGTAAATGAAAAAGATCACCTTTCACTCGCTCGCGCTGCCCACCGGGTCTGGGCCATGGAATCTTCTCCCTCATAGCTCTTTCCCTTTCCATTAGCTATGTAAACAAATGATGAAAACGGCAATAAGTCACGCATACTGCGATATGAAAGTGCTCAGAGTCTGTTGTGCTGCATTGCCATATGTCAGTTCTTCATAAGCTCAAAGAGAGAGAGAGAGAGAGACAGAGAGAGGAGATAGAGAAAAAAAATCAGAGCAGTCAGGCCAAAAGCGAAGTCCACCTCAGAAGCTATTGCTGACCAGCATTCTACCACCTCTGGGTGCTTAATTTAGATCGCGGTACTGTCACCCTTGGCCTGGAATGTACCCCCTGACCTTCCTATCTGAAAGAGCTATTCCGGACTCGGATGAGGGGCGTGATGATTTATCTAAAAAACCTGCCTGGCTGGAAGAAGAGCCATTAGCTTGGAGGAAAAAATGCCTTGCAGCGACGTTTTATCTTGACGGACACCCTTTACCCACGCAGGCCTCTTGTGGTGGCTGTAAATTGAACCAGACCGGTGCGGTGGTGCTGCGTTAACTCGGGGGATTGCGCTGGAGAGGGTTTAACAAGTGAAGACTGAATGCCAGCCTTGTGTGTGTGTTTGCAGTAACAAGCTCTAATCACTGCGGTTTTGTCACTGAAGCAGCACATTTACCTTCTACTCATACCAGCAATCAATACCAATCTCCCCGGGCGCTGTGTTCACGGCTGCCTGCTGCTTCACTCGGTGTACAGGTTTAAATACAGAGGAAGAATTTCACACCATTCACACTGTGCTGTTTTCCCATTTGACAAACCTCATTTCTGATTACCTCTGCCTATCTGTCTATTTATTTATTTGTTTTCTTGTTGTTTTAGTCATCTCCATTTCCACCCACCAGCTAGAACTGACCCTGTCATAACAGACACCCATGTGGACTTAAGTGTTGGGGGATGGGGTGGGGGTTGTGGGGGGCAGGACCACCCTACCCACTCAGATAAAGTCGATTGTGCGCTTTTGGAGTCCAGGCCATGGATACAGATCAAACTCACTTGGTATAAATAGTGTCAATGCTTCCAAAGTTGGGACTTTCAGGGTCCCTGGATAATGGTTTTAATGACTGACTAGCCTTAGAAAGGCACTGTTTTTCATTTATTTATTTATTGATTTATTTATTTATTTATTTAATTGATTGATTGATTGATTGTAAGAAGAAGTCGCCAAATGTTGTAACAATCGATTTTCATGTTTTATCAGATAAGAAGGTTCCCAGAATACTGAGAAATCACGTTCACACAATCATCCATGCTCTCCCTGAACTTGGAGTCCGAAGTTTACCAAAGTTTTCATTTTATAACTTCAGCTACAAGGCTAAAGTTGCTAACAAACACTAGAAGTTCAATCATGTACAACAATGTTTTGAACGTGTCATAAAATGTTACAAGCTGTGGCATTACAGATTAACAGCAAATTAATGTACAAATAAAGTTGTTTCTCTCAAACACATTGTTGCTGTAATGTATTATATTATCACAGCCGTCCATGACTCATGGGTGTAAAACGGCAGTAGACCACTATGGGTGTAAAGCTAGGCTGGGTGTAGCAATGTAAGGTTCATTTCATGGGGTTAAAATTTAATGGAAGTGAATGGGAAAAAAGGGATAAGCGAAAGAAAAGGAAAAGATGAGTGCTTTGTGTGTCAGGGATGTTGGCCTGAGGGATCACATGAAGTTTGGTGGGTTTCGGACGAAGCATGTTCGAGCAGGACTATCTGAAAGTTGAGGATTTAGGGGGGTGCCAATATTTTTGGAAATCGGTTTCTCTGGAAAAACATGAATAACGCACAAACAACAAAACGCATAAAAAAGCTGCGAACAAGCCAATAACTTCAGATCAGCCGACATGTCAGAGCTGGAACGGTGTCTCTATCTTGAAAGATCTGGGAGGAGTAGGGGGGCAAAAAATGGGTGAACAGAAGAAGAAGAAGAAGAAGAAAAAGAAGAAGAAAACTTCAGAGCAATAGTGTGCTTGAGCAAGCACACTAATTAACCATTTCACACTAAATTCAAATTAGCTGGAATCCACCTTCATCGTGTCAATCTAAATAAAAGCAACGCATTATTTTTATTCAAGACTGTCTGACCTAATTCGTCTTCTACAGGTTCCGTGTTTTTTTCGTTTGCAAGTAAATGACCGCCAGTGGAAGTCGGACCAAGAAACCAAAGTGCCGAAGACCTGGGAGAGCCGTGTGTGTCTGGTGGTGTGCGCCGCCGACGCTCCAGACCTTCTTGAGCATCTTTTTTAGATTTTGTTTATCATATTCATTATCAGACACCCCCCTCCGGCCGCCAGTCTGCCTGATTTACTGGGTGAAGTGTAAGCACTGCTGCACTATAACTTAGCGCTCTCCTGAGGCTCGGGGACAGGGAGTGCCCATAAAACACACTAAAAAGGAAAAATCTGAGACAGCCTGTATTGTTTAAGTCGCTCATGAATTAAAAACGCTGGCCCGCGAGTGGAAAACACATCCAGACTTTGAGATGTGAGGCTTGAATAGAGCCACACATCACGGCGCCGTGTTGTTTAAGGCAGCGAGGGGCTGGTGCTTCCAGCAGGTAAATCCGTTCTGCAGGCCCATCTCTCTCACACATCAGAAACAGACTAAACCCTGCACTCAAGCAATTAGCCCCTTCACAGCATCATTCTGACTGCCAATTTGTCTGCCATAGAACATAATGCAGAGTGTAGCTGGCAGGCGCCCAACATGCTAATGGGATTGCCAGAGCGTTTTTGTTTCTCCACGAGTAGCGGCGGCCGGCGCGCGCCGTCAGCTCGCTGTTAGGCCGGCGTAATTGAGTGTGTTCTGTTGCTCGTGCCATTAGGAATAACTGGCCACCTCTGGCCTTGCTTAAATCCCCACCATTCTGTATCTTTATGGTGACACCGGTTCAGCGAGGACTCCGGGGCGGAGGGGGCGTGGGCCGGATGCACAGGCTGGGTTTTGGGGCCTCGTTTTTAAAAGAATCTTTTACTGCTGCCTTTTAGTCTCCTGGTTTTCTGGCTCTGATTGACGCCTGTTTTAATAAAACTGTCCGCTCTCCCACACTTATCAAAGCTGATGAGGATGCAGAGTGCCAGCATGCACACAAACGCTTACCTGTTATCAACGTAAATCAATCTGCTGGCTTTTATGATTGTCCTAGCCTGGGTTCGACAGGGAAGGCCACTTAGAGCGTTTGGCACAACACATGCAAATGCTTTGCTGGACGTTCACTAACTTGGTTGACATTTCATAGGTTTGGTAGGAGATGGAGGTTTTTTTAAAAGGTGTATTACTCAGCCTCAGTTTAGAAACAGAAGAATACGAGTTGGGTAAGTTGTATTCTAAAGACTTTGTGTATTAAAGAACTAATATAATTAAAAAATATGTATTTTTCTACATAACTTTGCTGTAGAATGCAAAAAAAACCTGTAAAGGATACTGAACTGTTCACTCAAATAAGCAGCCCATTTAGAAAACAATTTTTTGATGTCTCAAAAATCTGTTTACCTGTGTTCGTCTGTTTGGCCTATGGTTCTTGAGCCCTTTCACAAATGGAATGTTTAATTCTGGACTCCTTTCTGGAATGAGACACAACCAATCAGAACAGAGGTCATTTACAAATATCAGTATTAAAATACATTAAAAGAGAAATTCATACAAAAAATGAACCTAGCAAATGTCATGAATGTGCATTAAAGGAAAAATACAATACAGGAAATAAACAAACATGACCCCTTTTATACAGAGTATTCAGCAAATATTCTAATGTTCTGTGTTGGTACATTTGTCGAATAAATGAGGAGGGGGGGTGTTCAATTATAATATCAGAACTATATCAGTGGGAAGGTAATCATGCTTTGACATTAATTATGTCACTAGACCGGTACAATGCTCTGATATTGAACATATTGTGTCCATTTATACCCACTGCTCCTTTATTATCACAGATGTACAGTATATTACAGTATAAGGGGACAGATATGGACACATTTATTTTTTCCATGCTGAGGTTGCAGGGAGTGTTTCATCCTGGACTGCATTTAAAGGCCCAGCACAGGGAGCCAATCAGAACAGCTGTCATTAACATGTATCAGTTGTTAAGATGCAGTAATTGTCTGCCTATTAAATTCAAAAGGATAACATGAAAATGCATTTGTATGTAAATTACCATATACTATAACTGTTTATTGATAAAAATGTGTGTAATTAATGGACATATCCAAAATGAGGACACAGTCCATTTTATTATAGTAGTTATAGTTCATATTTCTACACATATTGTGAAGTAATATGATCCATGTATAAACCATATTAGCTCGTTTCCAATCTAAGGTAACTGTTAACAAAGTGATTAGACTGCAAAAACAGAGCTTACTGCTACTCTAGTTTACATCCTGGTGCCTTTACCGGTCACACACCTTTGCTTGCAGACTTTATCTTCACCTGGAAAAGTAAATAAATCACTAAATGGCCTTTAGTACCTCTATTTATCTAAACCACAAGATTCTGATTTGTGAGGTGGAGAATTTTCCATATGGATGTTCTTTGAAACTCGGCTTGAGCAATGGTAATTGTAATCAAATTAGAATGAATTTAGAAAATAGAATTACCCAATTGGCTACTTTTTTAAATATTTAAATTAGGATGAGGTTGCAGGTCTAACTCAACTGGAATAGCTCAACTACACTGTACCCTCCAGAACAGGGCAGGGCAATTAATTTCTTCAAGGGGCCACATGAAAAATTTTAAATGTGTTGGAGGGTCGACCGACAATAACTTCAACTTCATTCTGCTCAATATTAATTTTCTTAATATATATATTTTGTTGAGCTGCAACTGATAATCAGAAGTATAAGAATATTTAATAAATATTTATCAGAATCAGAAAACTTTATTTATCCCAAAGGAAATTGTTTGTGGTGACCACCACATTACACAGACACAGACCAACACAAGACATCAGAATAATGTAAATTAAGAATAAGAATAAGAATAAGATTACTACTATACTATACTACTATAGGATTACTACTATACTAGGATAAAAAATCAGGTCTAATAAAAGTCTAAATAAATCTAACAAATAAACTAAACCCAGAAAATAAATATAATCTGAATAAAATAAAGAGTTGCCAAAAGAAAAAATACAAAAAGTGTATAGTATTGCACATGTTACATTTGTAACGCCATCTAGAGTACAGTATTTATATTGCACATAATATTGTGATCATGATGTATTGATTAAAGCCATGTGGAGGACAGTATTGCACATGATATTAAGACCTCGTAAGAACATTACCCAGTATTGCACATAGAATGTTGCATGTCATAGCAAATAGCAAATAGTGCACATATTCTTCACTTAGTGATGTTATTAATACTGATGAGATGAAATAATAAAGTAGCAGGAACAGATTATTGTGTTGGTGTGTGACTGAGGGAGGAGTTGAAAAGTCTTATGGCCGTTGGAAGGAAAGACTTTCTGTGGCGTTCAGTGGAGCACCTTAAGCTGGTCAGTCTGAGGCTAAAGGTACTCCCCCTGTGGATCACCACACTGTGGAGTGGGTGGTCCACATTGTCTATAATGGACTGAAGTCTGGACAACGTTCTCTTTTCAGCCACAGTTTCCAAAGTATCCAGCTCCTCACCCACCACAGAGCTAGCTTTCCTGACCAGTTTTTTGAGTCTTTTCCTGTCTGCCACTTTCATGCCACCACCCCAGCACAGCATAGAAAATGGCACTGGCCACAACAGACTTGTAGAACATCCGCAAAATGGTGTTGCAGACGCTAAAAGATTATGTAAATGTATGAACTGTGGTGTAGGTCGAAGAGGATAATAATCCTATAAAAGTAATTTTTTAAATTTAGATTCAGATTTGTTAAAGACCGACATGACAAGAAACAATTTGAGACCTGAACTGCATCAATCACAAACATCAGAATAAGAAAAGAAAACAGACAGCAATAAAAATATTAAATCCATAAATTACTATAAAAGTCAACTCTAAAACAATCTAAAATCAAATATAAGATAATAATAAACTAAGACCCATTTTGGAGACGGAAGAACTGGCTCGTCTTTGGAAGCGTGCCAGAAGAGCGTCTCTCTGAAATGAGCTGAACTCCTTGTTGCTGTGAGTGGTTCGCCTGTATGCGCTGGCGTAAGTGGTATTCAGAGCGCGAATGTGAACCTCATTTAAGTAACTTGTACGGCACTCTTGGCCCCGCCCTGCGACGCTTTACGGCCCGAGACCCGGACGAGACAGTGATATTCGGCGGGCCAGATTAAAAAGACCGGACGTGGCTTGTGGACCGCAGTTTGCCCACCCCTGCTCCAGAGGCTCCAGATCCCTGCAGGGGGCGCTAATAACACCGCTGTGATATCGAGGATAAACACAGTTGAGTCGTGACTGTGGCCAGTAGGTGGCAAAATGCATATTATGCAAATCGTTATATATTCATATTTCCTACATTCCTTTTTTCTTTCTTCGTTTCCATGTTGTTCTGAATACGTGTATGAAAAACGTTTTGCTTTGCTTTACCTAACCCAACCCTAACCTTCAGCAACCAAAAACAAATCTACAGGACTTTTTTCTTTTAATATAAATCACTGTGGAACAGCCAGATGTCCTTGCAGTGTCAGAATGTTCATGTTTTTCTACATTCTCGGGAACGTTTTCTCCCCACAAGGAGCCTAAGAGGGTTGAGCCTGTGTAACATGATTAGGCCAACTCGACGTGGCTCTGTTTTTCATGTCAGTCGTGGCAGGGACACACAGACTGCCTTTCAGAGCCAATAAAGTACAGTCGAGGCTCGCTGAGGCTGTTAAGCTGAAAGTGATCTCCAGGCTGAGCACCCCCCACCGCCTAGCCCAGGTCATTCTGACAGCTTTATCGAGGATGCTGTTGGGGCGGGGGGAGAAATAGCACTCTGCTCTTACACAGATTAATTTTGTATGAAGTTTGTTCCCATGACAAGACTGAAAATACATGTCAATACAACTGGTTCCAACAGGGGGGCACTACTTAAATTTTTTTGTTATTTTCTGGACAGAATTGTTTATTCCTCTGCATTTATCCCATTAACCCATGTGTGGGGACACTACCTTGCTCAAGTTGTGCCACTGGCAGTCCTGGGACTCAAACCCTCTACTCTACAATCACAGTTACTTGTAATGTAAGTATTTAAAATGCACAGTGATCAATCATTCTCTAGGTGATAATTTTATAATTTTTTAAAAATCCTTCTTTAGAACCACAACTGAACAAATTCACACCTGCAGGAGTGTAGGTACGACTGACAGATCACATGACGTGGGAGAGTGAAATTGTATTTTCCACCAGAAATGTGATTTTTCCCACCATGGATTAGTACATTAATGTTTTATCTCTATTTATGTAGTCAGCAAAAAAACAAAGTAACTGAAACACATACATTTCATTTCAATATAAACTGCTGAGGCCAAATTGACCTCAAGCATAAATTAATCCATAACAATGAGGGGTAAAAATTTTTTTAATCAACTTCTATTTATATTTTTATGTTGGTCTCAGTTAAGTATGAAGTATTATTGGTATTAATCATTGTCAATCAGTGTGCGTTTTATTTACATAGGTGATTGTCAAAGCAACAAGATATCGATGTTCAGAACATCACGTGAGTTTACTGTACGGTTTCTCCACACTCATCCCCCTAAACCCACACCTCTTCTCCCCCCTCTCCTCTCTGCCCTTTACGTTTCCTTTTCTGTTTTTTCCCTTCGGTCCCTGAAATCTGATGACATCAGTAAAAACTGTAGGGTGTTTTGTATGAGTGATATTTATAGGTGAATATATTATGAGAACATGTGGTTTAGTGAGGGTAAATTATAATAAGGTTCCTGAATAGTGGTTATTTTCGGTTATTTTCAGATTTTTAAAAATCACTCGAAATCTGGGATTCATTTCATATGCTGCAGAAGATTTGAGTTTTCAGAATCAGAATCAAACTCAGAAACCTTAATTGATAAGGAGGGAATTGCTTATGCTACAACACACAGAGAGAGCGAGAAGAACACTATAAAATGTAAAAAGTCTAAATTTGTGCAGAACAATTCAGAATGAAATACACTATGCTAATCAAGCAAATGCTGGATATATATACTAGAAGTAAGTCAGAGTCAGGTGAATTACTAACAACACTAATAGTGGTTCTATTAGTCTATTTATTGCTGTAAAAGAGATCAGTAGTAGATCAGTAATATTTACATAAATAATGAGACTTCACATGGTAAGTCTATTGCAAATAAAAATTAGACATTGCACATGAATTTGAATATTTTAGGTTTAGAAGAAAAGGTTAGGGGGGTTAGCGCTGTTTTTTTTTTAAATACTGGATTTTTACATCAATATTTCACATGCTTATGGCTTAAAAAGGGTTAAAGATAGAGACTTGTTGTAAATTAGGAAAATGTTGGGCGTGACCTGAAGCTTATGTGGGGTATAAATATTCTCATCTAATTTGCATATTATGATGTCATGTGGCAGACCTGTTACATTTCATTATATTCAGGAAAAAACTGATATTGAAC
This sequence comes from Ladigesia roloffi, assembly GCA_037577295.1. Taxonomy (NCBI): domain Eukaryota; kingdom Metazoa; phylum Chordata; class Actinopteri; order Characiformes; family Alestidae; genus Ladigesia; species Ladigesia roloffi. The sequence goes on from JBBKCR010000141.1 coordinate 609,607, forward strand.
TGATGTTTGGAAGTTGTTTTCTTTATTTTTATCTTTTTGTCTTTTTATCCTCATTCATAATGATCAGGAAGAGGAAACCAACAATAAAACAGAAGAAAGTATTAAAATATTACTATATTATCATATCAAGACGTTATCATCTCCTCAGGAGTTTGGGAAGGGAAATGGGCGGACGCCATAGAATGGATATACACTGGACCTGGGCTCCTCAAACGAATAACATAACAAAAGGCGTCGGCCTCTCACGTCGAGCCGGGGGGGAGAACCAAGGAGGCTGGGTCTCAGTTATAAAAGTGAGGAACACAGGTCTGCGAACAGAAAGGAGATGCTAGTTAGTATACAAGCTAAGGTAATACCTTTTCAGGGCTTTAACAGAAAACATGAGAAGATAAACAAACAAGCTAGAACAAGGCCACCAAGATCTCTTCTCATGGTGAGGTGGCGAGGGACGATACCAGTGTCGGGACGATCATCTTCTACATCTCTCTGAACTCCATCTGTGACACATAGAGGAAAGGACAGACACACCGACAGGTTCACGGAAACCAGGATCTCACTATGAACTGGTAACGAAAAGGAAAAAAGTAATAAACAAAAAGACTGAACCTTTCTAAATCCTGAACAGAGACATGTAGAAGGCAGACAGACAGACAGGCTGAGCCGCAAGGCTGAGAAATATTAGGACAGACAGTCAGACAGGATCGCGGTCACCAGCATCTCACACCGAGCACATGGTACATAATAGACTGTTGTGAAAGGACCATTATTGGAACCTCTCTGAACCTTTACTAGAACACAGAGGATAGACAGACAGACAGGACCTCTAAGGTGGAGATGGGTTCAGAGAGACAGAACCATGAGGGCTGTGAGGGGTTCCGACCTACAGAGCCATGGGGCTGGGAAAGGTTCAGACAAAAAGAGCCAAGGAGGCTAAAAGGTGTTCAGTAAGACAGACTAACTCACTGTAGCCAGGGTCTCACACTAAGCTGGCACAGGATACAAATGTCTGATGAACAGACCTTACTCAAACATCTCTCTACCTTAGATAGAAGTATAGAGAACACCAACAAACAAACCAGCATTCTGCAACCTGGCACTCACACTGAGCAGGCGCAGGATTGAAACGACTGATAAACAGACTTTTCGCTAACATCGCTCTACCCTTTCACAGGACAATAGAGCGGACCAACAAACAAGCACGATTACTGCAACCTGGATCTCACACTGAGCAGACGCAGGATTGAAACATCTGATAAACAGACTTTTCTCTAACATTGCTCTACCCTTTTACAGGACTATAGAGCGGCATCGCTCTACCCTTCTACAGGGCTAAAGAGCGGACCAACAAACAAGCAAGGTTACTGCAACCTGAATCTCACACTGAGCAGGCGCAGGATCGAAACATCTGATGAACAGACTTTTCTCTAACATTGCTCTACCTATTTACAGGACTATAGAGTGGCATCACTCTAGCCTTCTACAGGGCTAAAAAGCAGACCAACAAACAAGCAAGGTTACTGCAACCTGAATCTCACACTGAGCAGGCACAGGATACATACTTCTGACAAACAGACATAAGACGAACATCTTTCCACAGGATTAAAGAGAGGACTAACAAACAGACACAACGACTTACTTACCAGGTGTCCAGGACCCGAACTCCAACATACAGACAAAAGGCCTAGGGCCACGCATCAGGAAAGGAAAACAGGGACAGGCTCTCGCCTGACCATCAGCCTCCCTCAATCTTCATGAGGGCTTGGCTGGCTTCAGGTGTTCAGAGAGCCCTTGTCTTCTTCACCCGAAGTCTAGGGTGCATGCCTTGATGCCCGGGAGAATAAGTCTTCTCCATGGGCCCTCGAGGTCATCGTCAAGATCAACCTCGAGTCAGGAGTCGAATGCACCGAGGAGAATACTCTTCGGGCCATCGAGGGAAACCAGGCAGGATCCTAATCGGATCTGCGCCGACCGTGTGCCACGCAAGGACCAGGCACAGACAGACAAGGGGGGGAGGACAAATTCCAAAAGGAAGGACACGGAGTGTGCGCCACGCGGGGACCAGCGACAGACAAACCAGGGAAGGAGCTCGGACCTACGACACACAGGCACGCGAGAAACAAATAAACACAAAATAAAGGATATTCAACGAATGCAGCCTCAGCGCTCCTTAAATACCCCAGACAGACACGACACAGGTGGACCGGGGATAATGAGGGACAGGTGACAGGAATCACAGGGACACGATACAAATGGTGCTTGCACACTACAAGGGAATGAGGGGGCCTAAAGAGGGAGGACTAAAGTAAAGGAACAACCAATGGAAAAGGGGTAAATACGGGCGTGGCGGCACAGCTGTCACATCATGACTAAAACAGAATGTAATTACAAAAATCCTGATATGTTGCATTTGTATTCCCTACCACTAGTTGGCAGACATGTAGTACTTTTATTCAAGACAAAATTTTCGTGCAGAGAAATAGTCCATTTCTGTTCTCAATGTGCCACCAAGCATGTGGTATTTGTGGAAAAAAAATGCCAAATGGCGAATAAAAAGTTGTGCGTTGATGTCCTGCGGAGGATGATTATGAATCTTAAGGGCAAGATTTGCAATTTGTACCAGGAGACATGCGAGAAATTCCTGCTTCAAGCAGCGCTGGGACTCCTTTCTCTCTCGCCGATCGCAGCTGCTTGAGGCAGCGGGACTCCAAGCTTGCTCATGCCGGCCGGGCCTGCTTGTGGAGCGGCTTTGCAGTCACGCCCGCTGCTTGGAGCACTACTTTCTTGCGTGTCTCCCGGTACAAAAGGCAAATCTTCCCCTTCAGATTCAGAATCGGTGAATATCATTCACAGGACATCATCAACGGACACCTTTTTATTAGACTAGGCATTTTTTTTCTCCTATGTTATTGAAAATCCCACATGCTTACACGGAACAGAAGGGCACCTTTTCTCTGCTCCCTCGTCAATTACACAAGGCTCATTTCAACCGCTTTTTACTACTTTGAATAGGATGATGGCGAAATTTTTGTCTTGAATCAAAGTACTACATGTCTGCCAACTAGTAGTAGTGAATACAAATGCTACAATACATGAGATTTGTAAATACAGTCTGTTTTATTCATGAATATGTCTTGTTGCAATCCTGCAACTTTGGTGCTTAAGGGTTTAAAGGAGACTTGATCAAGATTCTGCGCTACTGGCCCAGCCACTATGTACATTAAAGCAATGCACATGTACAGGCACCTCTCAGGTCACTGTTCTGGAGCTTTTGTGCAAATTTTGTATGCAAATGTTAAACAAATTGTATTTTTCACTCCTGATTTTAGATCTGTAATAAACAGTTTTCCCTTAATGGATATACAATGCCAAACAGAAGCATTTTCATTCGTGGTCTGAGACCTTTGGACCCCACTGTGTCCCTGCGGTCGACAATTTTGTTAGAAATTAGATTCCTGAGCTTCCTGGACCCTCAGCATGTTGCGGTTTTGAGCAGATCAACAGAAACAGAGTTTCGGAGCATGATTAAAGAAAAGGTGATGCAACATGGTGGTAAACAAGTCTTCATAATGAGCATGATTTCCAAAAAAAAAACCCAATATGATTACTCAATTCTCAAGCGTCTGATGTATTTGTTCTACTTTTAAAAAATATGGGTTTATATGGTTTGTAAATCAGTATATTATGTTTGTATTGATATTTTAGGCAGTGTCCTAGATTGGAAATAGAGTTGTGGCCCTATAAGCTCACTATCTATTAGTTAAAGAGCCCCACAATCCTTCCTCAAGGTGCCTCAGTTGTGCCACTGGCAGTCCTGGGATTCAAACGCACAACTGTCCACTCACAATTACCAGTAATATTAATATTTTAAATGCACTGTGATGGATCATTCTGTAGGTATAGAGGGTAATATATAATTTATATAAATATACAATTTTATAATCTTCAAAAGACCTTCTTTAGAACCATACTGAACAAAATCACACCTGCAGGAGTGTAAGAACTACTGAGAGATCACATGACATGGGAGAGTCTTAATGGGTATTATGTGTGACGGCCACCTCGTCTCCGTCACGCCTTCCCCGTGTACCCTCTCCTGAATATTAGTTGTCCCTATACTTCTGTC
>JBBKCR010000141.1:629625-642831 GCA_037577295.1 Ladigesia roloffi
CCCCCCCCCCCCCCCCCCTCCCACATCTTATACGACAAATACATATTTTGCCTGCATTAAAACTGCCCCTAACTTTGTCTGATGCTTGCTCACAGTCCTTTTTTATGCTGTGTATGCTGCAGGCTGTATTTGTGGCATGTACTGTGGGCTGTGGAGACTTCTCTGACTAGGGTGACCATATTTTGGTTTTGGAAAAGCAGCACACCTTAGTGCACGGGGGGGTGTTTGGTAAATGTGCACTTACGCTTCGGCATGTTTCTAGTGTGCTGACAGACACACAGTCTTCTGATTTTAAACAGAGCTGCCCGCACTATCGCGGCTCAGGGATTACGTCACATGCAGCACCGTGCGCAGTGCCCTAGTGGACATTTCCCCACTTTCTAAATAGAAACTCGGACGCCAGATGTTTGGTCACCCTATCTCTGACCCTCCCTGCACGGCCAGGCTGTGTGTGTTCGGGCTTCCCTCTCCCTCGGATAGCGCGCCTGTTCCCCCTCCCGACAGTCTAACCACGAGCTGCCCAGGCACCATGTCAACGCTCTGCTGAGTTTACCGGTACCTTTCCCTCCATCACCATTACTTCCTTTTCAAGATGTCTAAGCAAGGTGTCTTTATACAGTTGATAGAAAATATTTTACTACAGTATTTGGTTCAGAATCTTCTGATATTCCGGAGTGTCTTTTATGGCGAAAAATATGGTAGCTTTAGTGATTAGGGGATTTGATTGGTTCTTCTTGGTCTGTTTTAGTATTTAATTTCTTTGAGATTCTTGGTTTATTGTGGGGCACCCCCACTACACTGATGTGTCGAGCACGTGACCCTGTTCTTGTCTTTCATCCATGTGGCATCTTTTTATTTGATTTTGTTTTGTGTAGATTCTGTGTCTTCATTAAGTACCATCCAATGAACCTTCACTCGGTCCTCGGCAACACCCTATGTTAGGCAAGAAAAAGAAAAATTGTGTTACATGGTGAAAAATATGGTAGTTTTAGTGATTAGGGGATAAAAATGATTAGCTGTGCATTTTACAAATTTCGTAGACCTGCCCTCTTTTTTGTGACAAGTTGTTTGAAACATCGTTCCTGAAGAAAAGCTATGGAGCTAAGGTCCTGCAAAAACGTAACTAGTCATCAGAATCAGAAAACTTTCAGGATAAGATAACATACTATACTAGCATAAATAAATAAAGTCTAATACAAGTTTAAATAAAATCTAATAACAATAAACCCAGAAATAATAAATATAATCTGAATAAAAATAAAGATTTGCTGAAAGAAAGAAAAAATACAAATACAAAAAATGTATTGCACGTTACATTAGTAACGCCATCTAGAGTACAGTATTGATATTGCACGTAATATTGTGATGGTGATGAATTGATTAGTGCCATGTGGAGGACAGTATGGGATATGATATTTGAGACTACGTAAGAACATTTCAGTATTGCACATAGAATAGATAGATGATGTTCAAGCACATATTAACATAAACAAACGAGCAAGACAACAAAGCACTTGCATGTAGCTGATAAAGTAACATTTCCAGTCTGTCACACTTTCTTAGGTTCAGGTCGGCAAAGGAAGTGTGACACTAACTAAAGTTAGTCGTTTCTAAAGCGTCTGAGTTTTAGTTGTGACCAGTGATGTTCTGCCATGTCGCATAATTAGCCGAACTTCCTCCTGGTTTCAAAGCTCGGCTGCCTGTGACGCGTCTTCGCCGATCACAGCCTGATTAAACTGGAAGCAGACGGACGAGTGCCTCCGCCTGTCTCTCCGCATCATCCCTCTCTCTCACCCCGAGGCTGATTGGATGGGACACTTCTCACTCGACCTAACTCAAAGAGCGCTGTTTCCTCACTTTGACTTGAATCTAAAATTCACTTTCTCTCCCTCTCTCTCTCCTACTCTCCCTTCCCTCCATCACTCGCTCTTTCTTTATTCCAGTCGTCTCCTGCGTGATGTGTGCATTTGCATCTCTCCGCTGCTGCACAATTAAAGAGAAATGAGTGGGCTGTTGGGTTGGAGGGAAGAGAAAAAAAGTAGTGTAAAAAAACACACACACACACATAATGCGGTTTGTGTGTCAGGTCCAATTTACCGTGCTGACTTAAAGTTAAACAGACTCGATGAATTATTTGACAGGGAGGGGTGGAAAGAAAAAAGAGCAGCAGAAGAATGAAGAGGGGGGGGGGGGGGTGTGGGGGGAAGAGGGAAAATGACATTGTTATTCATCTGTCTCTTTGTCACTGAGTTAGAAACCAAAAGACGCGCGAAGAAAAACTTCAAGCGCAGCCCCCGGTTCCCCCCACCATTCCCCCAGGGCACGAGCTACCACGGTTCAAACAAAGTAAACAACTCATTTTTCTCAGATGCTCACTTTAGTGTTGCTGCAGGCAAAAGTTGCCTTCCTTTGGCAGCTGGCGCGGTGGCACATTTAGCCGGAGGGGGGCTTTGGAAGGACGGGGGTGTTGTGGGGGGAACTCGAGGCGCAGGCATGCAGTCCCCGCCCCACGGACACCTGGGAACACTCTGCAGAATGATTTGTGAGAATTTGTGCAAGTCGCTCACCTGTGTGATTAAACCATGGAGGCATCAGGTGCTGCAGATAAAGTCTTAAACGCGTGTTTTACAAAATGTACCGACAAACGACTGCTTTCCTGCCATGGATGCATGGCGGTGTTTCGCTCTGAGATTGTTGTGCGAGCTTTATTTACCAGGAATGAACCTTTTCACTCCTACAGTTGTAGACAGACAGTGATTGTGATGTTTTTGTACATGTATGAGATTTAAGTTTTTTGACTTGCTGTCCTGACTTGAAAGAGCTGAAAGAGAAAACCAGTCTTAACTCCAATAGCCTATGGATATTTAAACATATAATTTCTTTGTTAGTCACCTTTACCTTATGTCACACGCTATTAATTTGATCAGCTCCATTGATCAAATAGATGCAAAAATGAAGTTTATATGTTTTTCTGTATCATATTTAAAATTTTCCTTGATGAGCAGACCCCCTGGACCATTAGGGGGTGTCCAAGTTGGGGGGTGGGGTGGAAGGGTGGGGTCATGCGGGTGGTCACTGCCGCCAACAAAGACAAACCGTGCCCGCCCTGTGAAATGCTTGGTTTTTCCAGCGAATTCTCTGAAGAATAAAACATTTTTGGTTTTCAAACTGAGCTGCTATCCAATTGGCCCGTTAATTTAGGGGGCGTATGCCTCAGTGCTTCCTTCACTAGACAGCACCGTGCTGGTGCTCACCAAGTTCATGTCATGACACAATTTGTACGATGTTTTTGAACACGTTGAATGCATTCTTTTAATTAAAAGGAATTACAATTAAATAAATTAGATTTTTTGTATTTTCTGGTTGGTAACATTTTGCGGGGGTTACTTTCCGAAAAAAAAAACAAAAAAAAAACGTGAATTTGTGATGCCCCAAAATATGCTCCCAAAATCTCTTCAATTTCATTTAAAACATAATACATTGCCCTTAAAGTTCACCCAAAAATGAAAATTTTATGTTTATTTGCTTACCCCCAAGGCATCCAAGTCAAAGGTGACTTTATGGGAAGAGGATGGGCGTCAAAACTTTCAAAGTAAAAAAACCATGCACAGACAAATCAAGAATACACCCCGTGGCTCGAGACGACACATTGATGTCTTAAGACACGAAACGATCGTTTTTTGTGAGAAACTGAACAGTATTTATATAATTTTTTACCTCTGAAAGACGACCGTCTCAAGCCCCCTGTGTATGCTCTTTGGCGTAGGTTACGCAAACGCCGTAAGTGATCTGTTGCGTGAAAACGTCACTCGTTGTTTACACAGAGCACAGAGATTCCGGCTTTTGCGTATCCTAGCTCGAGATGGTCGTCTTTCAGAGATAAAAAATGATATAAATACTGTTGCTTTATATGCAAAAATGTATTCGAGGAAGAGAAATGGAGACATTATGGCACATGTGAAAAACATCACAGAAAATCAATTAATTGATTTCAGAATTAGCAGAAAATGTGTAGACTGGTTCGGTAGATAATCTCCAGGTTAAACTCTGGAACCTGGGGGGTATTCTTCGTACGCAGCTAACTCAGTAAGCATGGATTTGATTGTTGTGGATTTGTCCTGATCTTGATTGTTTCGTTCTTTGATGCACATCTCGGACTTGCTGTCGTAGCAACATGTCCATAATCTCAATCCTGCTCTGGAGCAGGTTTGTTTCATTATATATATTTATTTTATTTTTTATTTTTTAAAGGCTTTGTAATTAATTAGTCTTGATTAATTGCAGAAGAAGGTTTGCCCCAAAGCACAAATGTTTTTTGTTTTTTTTTTTTACTTTAAAAGGGTTTTTGTGAGTGACACAATCAAACAGTGGACATGGTAAACTCAAGCTCTTTTAATTTCTGAAAAAGAAAAAAATTAAACTGCATTTCAATTCGAAACCTGATATACCTACCTACAATTGGGCAGATTTTAAAATAAAGTGCTAGTTTAAATGCTTTTTTTATATTAAATATATTTTCAAAATGGTATTGTCTTTAAATGTAGGAAACCCACACAGTCACGGAGAGAACATGCAAGCTCCACACAGAGGAGTTCTGCTCAAACTGGGGATCAAACCCAAGACACTCTAGTTATGAGGTAATGGTGTGTTTAGCCCCTGCGCCACCATTTAATTTAATTTAATAATTTGCAATTAACACGTTAGATTCTCACCCCTTATATAGATATATATCGCTACTTTTTACCAGCCTTCTCTCTTGGCTTTTACAGCATTTGCTGTGTTTTCCGGTATCTTTATTGAAGTTTTTTAAATTATTATATTAATTTATTTCTTTTAATCTTTATTATAGTTTGAAACCCTCTTATAAAAGCTCTTGCTCTGCTTGAGAAAAAAAATGAGCTCGCTCTTGTGCCATTTTTTCAACCATCAGTGTTTCTACTCTCGATACATATCGTCATTTAAACCAACACAGGAGCGCGCAGTAATCCTACACAACTCTTTCCAGCCATACTAATCATCAACAACAGGTGTGCTCGAAGAACCAAACTAGCCGCATCGTGATTAGCAAGATCATCTCATCTTGGATGTGTCAATTCATCCTGGATGTGTCAAGCAACGTACGAAGAATACCCCCCTGATCTCCTACAGCCTCCCTAATGACTACAGTAAGACACATTTCTTTTCCTACTCTCATATGACGTATACATTTGACTTGATTAATATTTAGCTTGTAAACATATTTGGTCACAAAACTAATAAAAGTTCTATCGCATTTCTGCCACAATTTTTGCCTCAAGGCTAAGTTGTTTTTGTGGTTGTGGTGTTTGTTGTTGTTGTGTTTGTTGATGTTGTTGTTTTAATTATGATTATCTGACCCCTCCTAAAAAACAGGGGATGGACAGATAAGCCAAGGGCCTTTGCTAGATGATGCTCTGGTCACACCTTTGCCTCCAGTGAACTGGTTTTATCTGAGTGGATAATCAGTTTCAGCATCAGCGGCAGTGACATGACAGAGGCTCATTGGATATTGTACAGATAAAATAGAAAAGGTGTGTGTGTGTGTTGGTGTATTAATGTGTGTATGTGTGTTGGGAGGCTTGTTTTGGGGCTGATGACGCCAGCGCAGTTCTCTGATACAGCAGTTTACTGTACTCTTCATCATTTCCCAGGTGGGATCGCTCTGTAATAGGGTTTCCTTGTACACACACAAAACAACAATCAAATGCATCTTCCCTGAAGTTGAGGGGAGAACGCAGCAGAAAACAAGAGAAGAATGCCTTGGGTGAGACTGGTGGTTTCAAACTTTAAGTCTTTATTCTCTACCTGGTCGAGAGAACATCCCCCATGTGAAAACACATCAAAGGCAACACTGTAGCAAAATCATACATTCCTGTTTGTGTGAGCTTTTTACTGTAGTCCTGCTGTTCAACTAGAAAACCAAACTGGATTTTGTGCTCTGCTGTGAATTTAGCTGTCCATCGGTTCATCAAAATATTTTTTTATTTTTTAAATTTGCATTAGTCAAACAAAGAAAAATTCTCAAATTCTCTCCTTACAAATTTAAACACGTGATGAAGTGCTCTGTAAAGCACAATGTTAGTTAAAAGCAAGAGTTAATAAAAGTCAGTGAGCTTAATATAAAAACAAAAAGAAGTAATTTTGTAAAGAAATTACATTTACAACAGTATTTTTGCTGAACATATTCATTTTTTTCTGGGCTGTTAAATTTGTCCCAAATCATGGAAACTGAATTCTTGAAATTCCAACCATACCATCCACTCCCTGATCTATGAAGAATCAGATCAGAATCAGAATTAGAAAACTTTATTTATCCTGGAGGAAATTATATATACATATATAAATATAAAGTGAATTTCACACGCTCAGTCACGTGACACATCATGGTCAAGGGGAATTAAGTGTCACGATATATGAACAAGAAGTGGGAGCTTCCTCTTCGCTCGCTCATTGAGTTCCTTCGCCCACAACCTGACCCAGTCAAACTGTGAGTACTCCTTCTCTGACTGTGTGAAAGTGAACATAGATTCCTGGTGGGAATCATACTCTGTGTTCCTCAGAGCGTTCATAGAATAACTGCGTGGGTAAACTGCTCTGGCGCTGTTCTCTTCTCTAGAGCTCTTCCCTCACGCTACATGGGCGAAAAACCACGATAAGCTATTTCTATTCATTATTATTTGTGACAGAAATACACGAGCCCAAGATTTTGAGCTCTGGGGAGTGGGAACTCCTACAGTAGCACAGCTGCTACCCCTCCTGGATGAAACACCTGCCGAGACACCAGAACCTCCATCTCCCTCTCCATCACCACATCATCTTCAATCCAAAATCTCACTCCCTGATAAATGGAAAGGTGTAGACAGGCGGTGCGATGTGTTCCTAACCAACCTGTCACTCATTTTTGAGTTTCAGCCGGATTGTTACACCTCAGAGCGATCAAGATTGCGCTGCTCGTCTCCCTCCTCACCGGGCAGGCAGCTGAATGGGCCACGGCGGTCTTAAGGAGTTGAAGAGCAACATCGCTGATTGTTACAGCTACCTCCATTTCACCAAGCTCCTCAAGGCCGCCTTCCAACATCCCGATAGCGAGGTGGAGGTGGCCTCCAAGTTATACCACCTGCGGCAGAGGGGACCGTCCCATCAGCAAATACACCACTGGGTTCCAGACCCTCGGCGTACAGGCCAAATGGGGGCACCCGACTCTACAGACAGCCTTCTACGAGGGGCTGTCCCCGAAGATGAAAGATCTCCTAGTCGGACGAGAGCTGCCAGAGGAAATGGAAGATTTAATTCAACTCTGCATGCGTATTCACTCACGCATCATCTCCCGTCCTCGGTCAGCTCCTCGTGCCCTGCCACCCACACCTACTGTGCCAACGTTCAGGGTCGTCACTACCACTCCCGACCCTCCACTTCCTTCGGAGGCACACGCCGGAATCCATGCAGCTAGGGCGCACCTTGCTGAGCCAGGCCGAATGGACTCGTCATTCCCGCGAGGGGCTCTTTGCGTTCTGCGCATCCCTGGACCATCAAAGAGCGATCTGTCCACTTCGCCCGGGAAACGCTCAGACCCGGTGAAGATGCGGAGGTCTTCAGCCGGGTTGCCTACCACTGTCTCCACTTCTCGTTTCCCAATTACTGGTTCAGACACACCTCCAAAACCTCAACAGAGTTGAGGCTTTTGTTGATTCATCATTAACTTCTTAATTAAATCGATGTAGGTTAGCAGATGTCCGGACTGCGGCGACTCCGGCATGTGGGTTGCCAAAGGCTCCTTTGGGAATTGAACTTGGTGCTTTGCCAGTAATGGCAGGTGTATGAAGCTCAGCAGAGCTCTCACCAGCTCTAGCAAAAATTTTGTGGCATTAAACTTTCGCAAAAAATAACCTCGGGTCAAATCTGTGATTAGCAAGTGCCAATTTATACAGCGCAGTTTCTTTATAGCCATTGAGATCATATTCCATTTTAAAGTAAAGAAGCTGGCCAGCAATATGCTGCATGTGTATCATGTTGATTTAATTTAGATTCATCAATGTATTTGCATATAATTTTGTATTAAACACTAAATGTGTGTTAATAGTAACTTTACTAATATTACTTATATTACAGTTAAAAAATATAAATGTATACACAGCAAGACACTTTTAGGTTTAGATTCTAAAGAGTTAATCATGAGGCCACAGGCTAGTAGGTCAAACCCACACTTGAGTAAACGTATAAGACTAGGAAGAATAGGCTCTAATGCGACACAATTATAGACATTATTGTAACAAGATCAAGTGTAACACTGACATTGCTGTGTTTAAGGTTTAGGGTGCTGTACCAGCAGATAAGTGGTAGAATCGTTTATGAAAGTGATTGCAGCAGATAATGAAGGTGTGAGATTAACTTTAGTAACATACTGTCCATTCGCAGGACAAAACAGCAATATTGCACCAATCCAATTCTGAACAGAATGACAAAGACTGAAAAGATCACCTACAGGAAGGGGAGGAGTTTAGAGTCTAATTGCCACAGGTAGAATGGATTTCCAGTGGAGTTCACTTCTGCATTTCGTGGTACTGTTGCTTCAATAAAATAACAAAGAAACAAGCACAAAAACACTTCTATTTTGATGGTGGACCTACTGTCAGTCCTTAACCCCTCTACATATCTAAACCCCACAGCAAGTACCAAATCCCCACACAGTCCCAAATTTCCTTTGATCACACCAGCAGCTGCTTCTCTAGTTGGATTCTGGTGTGATCAGAAGCTAAACTAACTTTGCAGGAACTAAGGGTGATCCCTAGTCGTCACCCGACGTTACAAACCACAACAAATCACGTTCCAACAAGATGCTACACAACTCAGCCACCAATCCAGGTCCTGTGCATTTCCATTAGGAAAAGTGTAGTGAACAAAATTCCAGCCACCACGGATGATCTTAGGATAGCTGTGAGGAATATGTGGGAAGTCGTGACATTTAAATTAGCATGTGATATAAACCGTCAAGGCAATTCAAGTCCATGCCATCTGCCCGACATGCTTATTCCTTGGTTATGTCAACGCTGCGTAGCGCGGCTCATGTAAAGTGTTTCCCCAACTTGTTTATTAATGAAAAAGGATGTCAGAGGAGCTCACATCATTGGACATACCAGCGTGGCCTGTTACCAGCTTAATCAGAGAGTCAAACTGTGTTATAGCAGTTTACTTTTCCATAGGGAGCATCTCCAGAAAGACCAGCCTGCACATAAGTAGGATTTTATTTTGCTGATGTGCTGTGGAGCTGTAAAAATAGAGCAGAAAAACACAGGCTGAGCCTGCAAGGCATTCTCAGCTGTGATTTCAGCTTAAAGCAGCGAAACACTAATCAGTAGCAGGCTCCTTTAGAAGCCATTACTACATACAAGCTGTTCTGCAGGGGGGAGTACCTGCTGCACCACATCGCAGGACTGGGGCAGATTAGCTGTGAGAGCCAACAGCGGGGCTGAGAGCGTCGGAGCAAATTGCAACCTAAATAAATGCACAGAGAAAATTACGAGTAATATGTAACGTTAAGAGCGCTGCTTCGGCACCGGTGCATTCGGGGGAAAGCGCAGGCAAACGTTTGCGTCTTTTTGATCAATTGTGGGTGACTCTTAGAGAAAACACACCAGCTTCTTCCGTCACTTTTAAATGCAAATGGGACCTCATTAAAAAGCGCGCAGCAAATTCGTTAATGCTCGGACCGCCAGGTTTTATTGATTCTTCCACTCATGAACCCTAATGGACCCTATGGGCAAGCGAGGTACAAAGGTTTATCTAAATGCTGATTTAAAGCGCGTGGCTGAGGGGCACGCGAGAACAGGCGTGAACACGTGCTCCAGGCTCCCGGCATCTGGAGAAATAACATTTACATAAGGCTCTCTTTGTGTCGGAGTGTTTCATTATTTCAGCGACGATATCAAAGCTTTGAACCTCGCCACAAAACAACCGGAGTCAGACCCGGTTTAGGTGGTGGAGGGACAGACGAATCTAATTCCTCTTGTCTGGGATGTTCAGGGTCGAAATATGAGGCAACCTGGGATTTCTGACCGAGTGCTGCCTTTCCATCACTGAGCTAACAGCCCAAGGCTACTCTGTCCCCATCGTCACACCGGCACCCGAGGGACCTACGGCTACCGTTTCCTCTGACCAGTGAAAGAAGATCAAAGCTACTGATGTGTTGTTTTATTAGTATTATTTAATTCATTTTGAATTTTTGTCAAATGCTGCTTCCTCTTGCTGAAATCATGGAATTAGAGATAACTACCGTATTAATGATTACTTAAATAATTATTAACTAATACTTTACTGTATATTAACTGTATATTTGATATTTTTCCACCAGCATATAAGAGCTTGAGCTTGCCCAAAACCAGGGAGGCCTGGTGTCCAGCACAGTTCGGTGATTTCCCTTGTCAGGCTTAGTGAGTGTGTTCGAGGGGGAAAAACTATTAAACTGGGAAGATTGTAAGACTGGATTTTAGCATCTCTGCATTTGAAAAACTAATACACACATTCTGATCCACGCAAACTAACTAACTAACTCTTAAGTACGTATGTATGCGTGTAAGTAGGTGGGTGTAAATGATATATTTTATTTATGGGTAACTTTTATGAAATGCCAAGCCACACAAAAGCCAAAATCATAATGACACAATGACAGGATATACGAGAGGTGAACATATACGAAAAGTGAACATTTTAAAACTGAATAAAGATATCACACCATCTGCTAGATCTACAATGGAGGTTGATGATATTGAATTTTACTGATATCGATTGCTAGGTTGGTCCGTAATTGCCGTTAACTGATTAATTATCTGATAGTTTTTAAAATGGTGGATACTGGATTAAAAAAAATAAATAAAAAATAACTAAATAAAAACACAACACTCCATGTAAAATAGTACTTACCTTTATTACAAAAAACAAACAAAAAACAATACTGAATCATAAAAATGTGGTATATAAAATAAATATGAATATAGTAATAAATATTGAGGTAAATTAAAGACATGCTTTCAAACTGAAACAAAATGTAACCCGGAAAAAATAATCGATGTGGAGTTTTGCAGATAAACGATAGTTCCGGGAATCAGCTATTGGTGCCGATTAATCAGCAAAAACTATATATTGGTCGACCTCTAGTCAGCACTAAGTGCTATTATTGCAAAATGGAAGCTTCTAGGGGCAACAACTCATCCGTAAAACAATAAACTACTGAGTAGGGCCACTGGACGAAGTGTGTATCTTTTGAAAAATGTCAGTCCTCTGTTTCATCTCTCACTCCAAACTTCCTTCTTGAAGTAACACCAGTAAAAGAGCTGTGGGTCAGGCAGAAGTGACAGTAAGTTGGAGAAAAGCCCGCTCCACTTCTAATAAGTCTATTTCTCTACACATAAAACAAGTTGCCAAAAAATATGGTTTGATGAGTTTCATGTGGAGGAAGAAATGGCCCTGGCTCATATACACAGACATGCATCCATATACATAATGGTGTGAAAAACTATATATTGTGAACTGGTGAGGAGAACACACGTTGGGTTCTAGATTCCTCATCGGTTCCACCAGCCGTGGTTTGGATGGTGAAACTCCATTAGCAGCTCTTGATTTCATTTACTGAAGGACTGATTGAGCCGAACCAGGTTTGTGATGGAACTACAGTAATACAAGGAACCTCCTGATATAATGCACACATCACCATTATTTACTCTAACCTGTCTTTATTGTTTTTTGTTTGATTTAGGATATCATGTGAATAAACACTCACTGTTCATCTAAATAGTTGTGAAATAATTTGCAGGTGCTGTGTATACATGTATGCGCTAGTGTTGTAGTCAAGACCAAAACTGGAGGACATCAAGACCAAGGCTCTGCTGAGACTGGAGGATACCAAGACCAAGACCAAATTGGTTGAGACCAAGACCAAGACTGAAAAAAGACTAGGGCTAGAATTCTCATCACATTTCTCAGATCACCTGTTGAGACACAGGCCCTGTTGTACACTGTAAACAATCTGCAGTTACATCAACTTACAAAAACAAGTCAACATTATGCACACAGATTTCCGAGTAAACTGAAATTTTGGATCGAAATTCAGATTGTTGAGTTTACTTTAAGTTAAACCATAAGTTGACCAGACATATTAAACAGAGCAACTACAACAAATATTAAACACCCCTGTACTTTATAATCTAACCTGGTGTACAGTATTATACACAACTCCCCTCAGTTTATAATTACTGAAGAATCACATTTTGATAAAACAGCAAGTTAGATTATGAAGTACAGGGAAGTTTAACATTTGTTGTAGTTTCTGTGTTTAATCGAGATCGCCTAGTCCGAGACCAAATGGAGTCGAGACCAAGAGAAGACCAACTCTAGAGATTTGACCCCGTTTTGCCTCAGGTCCCTCACCCGTCTCCTTTCTCCTGCAGGAATTCTGATTGCCACCGGTGGCTGAGGGTCAAATTGGTGCCACCCATGTCGTTAGAATAAAAGAGAAGGGCTCTGTACCGTGTGCTCTAATGAACATCATGTATCACACACCCTGCGCTCAGGCCCATATCTGTTCATTAACTAACAGAGGCCAGGGCCTGAAGACACCGCTCTAATCACCAGCCAGCAACCGCTACTGCTCTACACCACTCTCTGGCTTCGATTTGTCATTATATTGAGGTGCAAAATGGCTGCCAAAAATAGGCCGCCCTGCTTAATTAGGTGTCAGTGTTCTAAGCAGGCGAGATAATACGACCTTTTTCTCTTTTTTTTAGTAATTAGAGCTGAGCTGAAGCTAGCAAGCACCTGTTGGTTGTGAATAAAGCATTTCCCAGCAGTGAGTGCCTTTGACCTTGGCTTTTCCATGAATTATTTCTAGGTGCAGGAACTCTAAATACTTAACTGCTCGCTTATAAAAATGTGAGGACAAGGTCTTTGGTCTACACATATGTGCTGGAGTCCATGCCTTGATGGATTTGTTTTGGCTTCATGAGAGGACCCAACTCGAGATTAGGCTGGTGGTTTTAATGTTCCGGCTGATTGTTTAATAAAAGCTTGAATCTCATTTTACCCTTAGAATGCGAGTCTGGCAGATCCGTTCCGGAAGTGTAACGAATGGTAAGTTGTTGTGATACAACTCCTTACATGGAAGTTCCCCAGTTTGTGTTGATGCTGGTCAGGGGCGGA
>JBBKCR010000141.1:685868-705371 GCA_037577295.1 Ladigesia roloffi
TGTGTGTGTGTGTGTATGTGTGTGTGTGTGTGTGTGTGTGTGTGTGTGTGTGTGTGTGTGTGTGTGTGTGCGTGTGTATGTGTGTGTGTCTGTATGAGTGCCTGGGAGATTAAGTGTTGTCTATGAGGTTGCGTGTGTGTCTGTAATGTGTGTGTGTGTGAGCCCCGGAGATTAATTGGTTGTGTGTTTGAGGTTGTGTGTGTGTCTGTAATGTGTGTGTGTGTCTGCCTGGGAGATTTAGTGTTTGTGTCTATGAGGTTGTGTGTGTTTATGCCTATGATTAATGTATCTGTACCTGTGATGTTGTGTGTGTAGTGTTTGTGTCTTTGAGGTTGTGTGTGTCTGCCATGTTTATATCTGTGAGGGTTTGTGTGTTTATGTCTGTGAAATTGTATGTGTGTGTGTCTGTGAGGTGGTGTGTGTGTTTTTATGAGCTTGTGTTTGTGTACTGGGGGAGAACTGGGAGGAGGACAAAGCTTTGTGCCAAAATTGCAATCGGGGGGGCGGAACTAGAGGCGGGGCTGAGGCGGGACTGGGGGCAGGGCTGGGGCAGGACACAGTGTCAAAACATATTGTTCCCTCTCAGCGGAACTGTGGGGGCTGTCTTCCCCCCTGATTGATGGAAAGGAAACGGGATATTTGGGAGGCGGGTCTGCCCTCCTCAGTGCCCCCAACTTCTTAACTGGTTTTATTCTGGAGAGTTTGATTTTGTTTTCCAGCAGCCAGTCTTGTGTAGATTTTGAATTGTGTTTGTGGTCAGTCTCTTTCTTGCTGTAAGGAACGTCAGTGGCAGAGGCTGAACATCTCTGGTCTAAAATCTTCTGGCATTTAATAGAATTGATTTTCACAAGAGCCCCTGGACCTCCAGCAGAAACCATCAATGATATACCACCACATCTGACAAAGGGTATCATGTGCTTCAGGTCCTTTCAGCGTAATGATGGTGGGCAAGTCTAATATGACCGTGTCACACAATTCCATTTGTACTGCCAATGACATTTTACAAAGTTCAGGTGCTACATTTTGTGCTTTCGCTCAGAAAAAAGAGCTTCTTTTGTGGAACTCCTCCAAATGCACCTGGACCAGGAGGTGGCACCTGACAGTGGATTTTTAAAACTAAAATCCCCCAAATTCAGCTAATCAGCTTTTCTTTTTCTGTACTTTTTGAGCTTTATTTAACTTAATGCAAATTTCACCTGACTACCCATTTTTTATTGAACCATTTTCTTATCTGTGGAAATATCATCTTGTAACATTTGAGATTATGGCCTTCTGTTTTCATTCAGGTTGTTGAATGACGAAGAGATTTTGCATGTCTTAAAGCACATAATTATACCCCAGGGAAGTGGGATGTAGACCAGTGTTCCCCAACCCCCAGGCCGTGGACAGGTACTGGTCCGTGGATCAATTGGTCCCGGGCCGCCCAAAAAATAAATAATTAATTATTTCCATTATATTTATTATCTGAGTCTGAACAACTTTTATTTGTAAAATCTTTTATTTAGAAAAATGACCAGATTCTCTCGGTTACATCTTGGTTGGCAACAGAGGAGGGTAAGGGAGAGGAGACGGCTCAAACTGAAACTTTATTTCAGCTATTGAATAATAACATTCAGGATATGTTTAATAAGAAGGAATCTAAATGCTGTGTTGGTATATTTATATAATAGAAACAAAATGTGGAATTGCTGGTTCTTGTTCTTAATTTATTTTATGTATATATATGTGTAATTTTTTAAATAATGTATTTTGGGGGCAGAGAGAATGTGAGCAGAGACTTTGATGTTGTAATCCTGTTATGATGTTGGCTCAGTGTTAGGAGGAAACAGTGGATTCATGTTCGTAATTATATTCGCAATTTAAACAATCTACGTAACCCCGCCCCCGGTCCGTGGGAAAATTGTCAAGCATCGACCGGTCCGTGGTGATAAAAAGGTTGGGGACCAGTGATATAGACAATAAGGTATATAGACAACATGGGATTTATAATTGAGCAAAAGATTTTGTGCAAGTTTATTTGGTTTTAATTTAATTTTCCTTAATGTTGTGAAGTAGAAACAAATGGTGGGAATATCCACCCCATTTCGGCTGTAAGTTCAGAAACTGATCCCTGATGAAGGGAAAGTGAAGCTGGTGTGTTTTTCTGAGTATTAGAATCCAAATCAAAATTCACATTAAAAAAAGAAAGAAATCGAATCAAATCAAGTTAATTAAAAAATACATATAAAATGAAATGTGAAATTGTCATGATACTGTACAATATCTGTATAAGAAGTAGGAAAAAGTATTAAACACACATAGACTTTACAGCACATGCAATACATGTTGATTCACTGAAATTTAGTATAGTCATTCGAAATGTCATCTGAGAAAAGCTAATATTTATATGTTTAAACTCTTACACTTGCTTGAGAAGCTATTAGGCTGAAATTTAGGTTTGTACCGAGTCGTGGTTACTTGGCAGTCCTTCTCATTAACCCGATGTCCCTCCGTCAGCCTGGATCCTGTACAGAGTCCCATCTGCCCTCTCTGATCACTCTACAAAGTGTCTTAATTAAGGCTCATTGCTTTTGTCTTCGTCTTAAAATGAGACGTCACATAAAAATGCAAATGAATGCACTTTACATGCTTCAGACTGGCTTTTTAAATCTGTGGTACATCCACCTGAGCATTTAAAAGAACGTAAATGAGGCTGTGTTTACTAAATGTATTTAAAAAGTAGTTATATATGATAACCTAATAAAACATGATCAGAAAGTAATGAAAATAAGAAGTTATCCTAAAAAAATGTTTGGAAAAATGGTAGAAAACCTGAACAGAAATCCATTATATCACACACAACCATGCCATGTCGAATCAAATTAGTTTTATATGCATTTTTAAAGCCCAAATTGTTGTAAAATATCTTTTCAGAATTCAGGTTCCTGTCCTTTGTGAAGCAAACCAAGGAGAAGAAGAGAATCTCTAAAGTCCACGGGAGAAACCAAGAGTCGAAAGGGAACCGATTCTCCTCCAGTCAACACCGGATACAAAAGCAGATGAAAGAAAAACTCTAAACTAGATGAGAGTAGGCATACGTCTGTGTCAGTGTTTTACTGATAATGCTCCACCACACAAATAACAGAGCATCAACAACATTTCAGTGGTCACACACTGATCAGGGATGAACTGCTAGACAGCAGCAGTTCCAGTTTACTGTCGAATTGTGAACAAACACAGTGGAGCTATAAGGGACGCTGTGAGTCGCCAGTGAGTGGAAATACAAAAAAATAAGTGTTTCTTAAAAAGTGGCCAGCGAGTGACAGTACAGATCGTTGTTTGATGGATTTAGCACATGTGAAGTTTATGACAAATACTTGCTGAGCATTGTTTCGAATGAGTCCGTTTACGGTAGTTACAGTAGAATCGTGAATCAATTTAAACATGATATGTCTGAGATTTTTCATAACAGGGAGTGGATCGATAAATATCACATATATTTTTTATAACAGGCTGCGTTCAGTCAATCTTTCACTCTCAGGTAGTGAACTTTGGGACCCGGGCGGCCCCGCTCCTCGTAACACATCACATGCTTATGTAAGGGCGCCTTGAGCTGAAGCACTGCGGAATTCACTTGGAGGTGCGATTTACAGGTGACGTGCCGCCATCAGGAAGAAAAAACAGAACACAGGGCAGAAAAAAAGGGAAACAGAATAGGCAAAACATAACCGGAGGCGAAAAGCCAAACCAATATTTTTCCACTCACTCACGGCTCTCTCATTGCTTCTCTGGCGTTCGCATCAATGCAGAGCGGAGCAGGGGTGCAGGGAGGCGAGGGAGGGAGGAAAGCAGGTGATGAGCAGAGTAAAGCACCTTTTCATCTCGTCCCAGATGCGGTGCCTGGAATGGAAGTGAGCAGAGATGGGAAAAGCGTAATCGAGCTCCAGCACACTCCGCTTCCTGCGGCCTGCTGCAGCTCCTTTAACAATCCTGCCCTGCTTCCACACAGCTGGCTCAGAATCTAAGGCTAAACGAATGCTGACTACATCATTACCCGAGTTATTTTTCAAGTCAAAGTATTAGGGATGCATTTCAGTGAAAAAATTAAAGTGTGTTTGTGTGGTTGCATTAAAACTAAACATGCAAATATTGATTTCATCAGTAAAAATAGTTTGAAAAAAAGAAATACTCAACCATGGATTCAAACTGACAACCTTCTGATCCTCTTCATTAGATGCCCTGTGTCTTTCACCACGGTGGTGGTGGCTCTTACCAAGCCACGTATGTCTGAAGGTGTTGCTGCATTCATGGGCTGATTCATTTTAATGAAACCACAGCAAACACGAACATACATAGTTTTTTTAAAACTTGTAATAGTATCTGTTTGTCTGCTCTGTGATTTGCTTCACATTTATTTCTCTCCACTTGTGTTTTTCCTCATAATGTCCCAGGTTCCTGTCCATTGTGAATCAAACCAGTGGGAAATAAAGAATCTCTAAATTTGCCGGGAGAAACCAAGAGTCGAAAGGGAACCGATTCTCCTCCAGTCAACACCGGATACAAAAGTAGAGGAAAGAAAAACACTAAACTAGACGAGAGTAGGCATACGTCTGAGTCAGTGTTGTACTGAGAATGCTCCACCACTCTACTAGAGAGCAGCAGTTCCAGTTTACTGTCTTATAGTGAATGAACACAGTGGAGGAACGCTTTTAATAAAGTGGCCAGTGAGTGGAAATACAAAATATTTAGAACAAATTGAACGAGTGGATGTACAAATTAGGTGTTTCTTATAAAGTGGCCAGCGAGCGACAGTACAGATCGCTGTTTGATGGATTTACCACATGGGAAGACTATGACAAATATTTGATGAGCAATGTTCCAAACAATTCCATCGTAAATCAATTTAAACAAGATATTTCTGAGATTTTTCTTTCTGGCCGCCTTAGCGGTGCTGTCACAGTCACTTTTTCTGACACATATTTTGAAGGCTTCCCAGCCATACACTCACTCTCACCTCCCTTACAAAGCCGACCCAAACACAAGAACTGATTTTTTAAATGACCGCTCTTGGGCCCCTGACCAAGTGATAAAAACTCTGAATATCCGTACACTGCTCTTAAAATTTACACTGGTAAAACACCTATATTTCAAAAACTGTAGGAAGAAAAAATTTGCCAAATTCCAGTTATAAAAAGAAGAAGAACTAAAATAATATGCAATCACAACAATTATCTCTTTCCTAATCACCACTATTGTGAACTCTTTAGTGAAAAGAGTAAGACAAGCAGAGGTTCAGTTCAGTAGTTGGGGGTCACCAAGCTGTCTCTTATTATGCTACACAAAGGATCATAATACCCAATATATACATTTAACGCAGGTTCTAATACTTCCAAAATCTAGGGTGATAAGTTCTCATTGGTGCAAAATAGCTCTCAAGAGATATAGACCATCTACCCACCACCTTCACCATCCTCTGATCGCAGAGTCATAACTTTCTCAATGAGCCTTCGCACCAGGTTAAAGACATATCATTTATCACTATTCACTCGTATTGCATACAAGAACTTTAAGCATTTGTGTACATACCTTTGCCCTGCTTCTGTGAATACACCAATCCACTTGCTTACTTGCTCCACTTTACTCATAAAACAGACAAACTGACTAACTTTCCTATTAACCACAATAATAATAATCATGCATAAAATTATTTTCCAGTTAGCATATTGGATAAAATGTTTAAACAAACAGCACACGTTATTTAAATGGAGAAATCGTCCACATCATTTTCTTAGCATTTATTATCTGCTTACTGTACAGGGCAGTAAAGCTGGGAGTTTTAATTTCTCTATTGATTCTCTGTATTGTGTGCTTCTTGTCGAGAATTTGCCTTCTGTAGAAATGTGATAAAACCGATACTGTGCAAAATTCAAAGGCTAACATGTATTACAAATAAAACAGATATTAAGCAAGTTATCAATTTTTCTAAAAAAATTCAACAGGTTTTTACATGACAGCCACCATAACCCTTCCGTCCCTTCAGTCGTAAAGAGGGAGGTCCAATAAACCTATATTTCATGCTTAGATGCTCAGATGTTTCCTGGATGTCTTGTTGTAGTTTATAATTAAATTCATGCAGTTAAAGTTACAATAAGGCATTTTAATTTCGAAAAATATATAAAAAACAGTAAACAAAAAGGATTTTCCTAGTAAAGGTCGGCATACTCTCATTGTGATTGAGTCTATTCTCTTCATTGTGGTTTATAGTTTTGAGGTTAGAGATGCTCCTATTTTTTTTTATTGGTTTCAAAACATGTTTTTATTTGTCTTTATTGACATCAGGAGGCATTTGCCACCAGAACATCACCTGTCACTGTCTGTCCTGGGAACAGTCTACGAATCTTCTATGTTTATCCTTTTGTTGTCTCTCACAATCTCTCTTCCCTTGCTTGGTCATCTTTTCACAATTTTTATACGCTCATTTATTTATGAATAAAAGATTAATTCAGCAGATATATTTCTGGGAATATTGTTTACTTGGCAAGTATTATTTCCTAAATGATGTGTTTATTGGTAAATGCATCTTTTTTGCTAACTAGCTGTGTGGGCAGGAAAAGGAACGTTTTAAAATGAACACATTTCTGGGAGCGAAACATGGCAGCAGTTAAAACAGCTAGATGCCCTGGAATGCTATTTCTGAACAACTGTGTCAACTAACTCATTATGAGGTGTGTGTGCACAATATATGTACAATGTATTTTTTGCCACTGAGTGAGATTTATGATGCTGGATTTATTCTAATTTGTTAGAAATTAAAATAATGGGTTTATATAAAACTTTATATGGTAACTGGAATCACCCAGTGAATTTATAGAAAGGCTTAAATGTGAAAATGTAAAGTCACAATTTACAGTCATCCCAAAAAAATCTCCTGCATATTCTCATTTAAACAGACACACATTCACACAAGCAGCTACCCACACACAACTCAGATGCATTGGACAATTGTTGACAGATAATGAAACATTCATGTGGAATAATGTAATTCTGGTTCTGTGTTCATTATGATGCCATACAAGACATTTCGGGTGGTTTGTGTATTGGCCAAAAAGCAACATGACCAACTGCATCTTCCCAATTCCTATGGGGTCAAACTCGAAGCAAAACATCAAGGAAACAGCACAACAAGCTTTGAAATGTTGGGAAAAGGCTGCGCTTTGAAATGGTGTAGGTAACAGTGTGTAACATCAGGCTATTTCCATTCATGCCGAGCTGTCAATCAGAGGTATCCTCATAGATGGGTAATTTTAATGATAATGATAATGAAACATTCATGTGGGATAGAGAAAAGTCAAAAGAAAACAAGTGGGTGAACAGCAGTTTTTAAAACTGAGTTTAAAAGAGGTTTTAAAGATTGAGAGAAAACAAGGCTCCTAACAAATATATACACTGGAAAAAATCTGCAGTTACATCAGCTTAAACAAAAGTCAACATTATGCACACAGATTTCCGAATAAACTGAACTTTTAGATAGATTATTGCGTTTACATTTAGTTAAACCATAAGTTGACCAAACATACTAAACACAGCAACTACAACACACGTTAAACTTCCCAGTACTTCGTAATTTAACTTGGTGTAATATAGAAATGTGATTTTTCACTATTTACAAATTGGGGGAATTGTGTATAATTCTGTAGATTATGAAGTACAGGGGAGTTTAGCATTTGTTTTTATTGCTGTGTTTAATATGTTTGGTCAACTAATGGTTTAACTTAATGTAAACCCAACAGTTTTAGTTTCTGCAAGACAACCAAAACATTCCATTAGATAGAAAACACTTAAAGCTTTCATTTTTAAATGAAAACAGAAGATCAAGCTCTGTTTATGAGTGCAATGTGAAAAAATACACAGGTGCTTCTGTCCATCCTTTCAAGGTGAAAAGCTGATTCAGTTCTGTGGGTAATAAAGAACACAAAGCTGTTCAAGAAGACAACACTAAAAAAGGAAAAACCAAAAAATGAAAAACCTTGACTGGATGTCTTAAATAACTAAGACTGCACGTTCTATCTGTTTACAAGACGTATGTAGAAAAGAGTAAGAACCAATAATAATTAGATTCTAACTTGCATTAAAATTTAAAAAATTAAGTGTCCTGAACATTTAATAGGCAATGTGTCAGTAGGGTACCATACTGGAAGAGTTAACTCTTAATTAGTAATTAATTTAGTTCAGTGTTGGTTAAATCTCCAATACCTTTCCACTCTCCTTCTTCACAACCTGAAATCTCCATTCTACTAGTTTTAATCCTCAACACAGGTGTATCTCCTGAATCTTTTCTCTGTATTATCCCGATACATCTGCTCAGTCTTTCTTGTAAACTTGTCAAACTCTTATCCTAACTGATGCCCTTTTATATCTTGGTTCCTTTCATTGTTTCTTCCTCATGACCTTAAGGAGCTTTTCCTTTTAAATCTGGGTTTTTCTTCATATTTATTCCTCAATCTCTCATGGGACCTTCCCCCTTTGAGTCTTGGTTTCACCCAGTGGCTCTCACTCCTGGTCTTACAAAGCTTCTGCTGTTGACACATGTATTTTTTTCCTTCATACTGTTATGGAGTCTTGATTTCTCTTATAGTCTTCCTCGTTTTGAGTACTGGGTTTGGAATTTTGTAGTTTCTAAATGTATCTTGCTCATGCTGTCAAATAGTTTTTCTATTTGATTTTTGGTTGCACCCTCATGCTCTTACTGAGTCTTGATTCCCTCACTGAGTTTCCCTCAATCTGAGTTTCGTGTTCTGTGTTTTGATAAGATAAACCATTATTAGTCCCACAAGAGGGAAATGTGCGTAGTGCGACAGAAAGTGGACAGTACAGAGTTAAAAGCAGCAAAATTAAGCAAAACAAAAGAATACAATTCAGTAACAAAATAGAATAATGTACTATGCCACAATATATTATAAAATAAAAAAAAATGTAATATACAGTCTAAGATGTAAAGTATAAAATCTAGAAATATGAGTATGGGTGACTGTATTTAAATATACAGTCATGTATGTAAAAGGACAAAGTTATAGACAAAACTGCACATTTGGTATAAAATACTCAGTATGGTATCACAGTATAATATAGGATAATGTTTCGATCTGCGATCTGATACAAAATTAGAAATGGTTTCTTCTAAGTATTTATTTTTCATTGTTGTTAGGGAGTTTCTCCCTCTAAATTCTGGTATCTTTCCGTGGTTCTTCGTGAAGCCCTTAACGAGTTTTGCCTT
Organism: Ladigesia roloffi; assembly: GCA_037577295.1. Lineage (NCBI taxonomy): Eukaryota > Metazoa > Chordata > Actinopteri > Characiformes > Alestidae > Ladigesia > Ladigesia roloffi. The sequence continues at coordinate 695,122 of JBBKCR010000141.1, forward strand.
TTCAGAGTTTGTACTCTTCAGCTGTTCTTCCTCATGCTCATAGGCAGAGTGTTGGTTACTCTCATTTTTATTACTTTTTATTGTTTTATTTTTCTGCCATGATTGCCCATGGCAGTGCTTATTAAGAGGGGGACGCAGACTTTTGGACAACTTGCCTTAGGACAACGTCTCTAGCACGCACGTAAATGTAAATGGAATTCAAATCAAATCAATGTCTCTCAGTGCTCAGAATTAAAACCAGAAATGTGTCGGTTTCTGAGGTGGAGGTCTTGACTACTGCTGTCCAGCAATTAGTAAATAAATGAAATCGCTTTAGGCAAAGTAGAAATATTATAAACCCAGACCTTCATGAGCAGAATTCCATGCCCTGCTACTGTTTTTTGTGGTGATGATGATACTTATGTAGTGATGATGATTGGTTATAATTGTTATTGTTGTTATCATTCAGAAAGATAAAATATGACAGTAGTAGAAATACTAGGATACTGTTGAGGAAATTATTGGACATTAAAGAGTGAAAGAAAGAACTGGACTTCCACCTAATTCATCCAACTGTCTTTGTAATGTAATTCTGGTTCTGTATTCATTATAATGCCATATAAAACATTTCCAACTGCATCTTCCCAATTCCTATTGGGTCAAACTTGAAGCAAAACATCAAGGAAATGTTCAAACAGTGACTCTAAATGATGCTGTTTGTAAAAAAAATTGCTTCACAATTTTAGAGGTGTCATTCTTCATAATTTTGTGCAATTTTCACACAATTTTCTCTCAATTTCCACACATTTAGAGCTAGATGTGTTAAAAATGATGACTCTAAATATTGAGAAGATAATAGACAATGCCCTGTTATTACGATTGGCTGTGGACTTGAATTGGGCAGGGCTGCGTGCTGTGATATTCCATCATGGCGGATTTGCCTTAAATGATCTTAAATCTAAATGTTAAATATGAAAAACATATCTCAAACTCTAAATGCGATAAGTATATGGTGATGATGATTGGCTATGATTGCTATTTTTATTGTTATTATTCAGAAAGATAAAATATGATCTGATGAGGAAATGATTGGAGAATTCAAATATTCCACCTAATTCATCTGTCTCCGTAATGTAATTCTGGTTCTGTGTTCATTATGTTGCCATACAAAACATTTTGGGTGGTTTGTGTATTGGCCAAAAAGCAACATGACCAACTGCATCTTCCCAATTCCTTGGGGAAGCAAAACATCAAGGAAACAGCACAACAAGCTTTGAAATGCTGGGACAAGGCTGCGCTTTGAAATGGTGTAGGTAACAGTGTGTAACATCGTGCTATTTCCATTCATGCCGAGCTGTCAGTCAGAGTTATCCTCGTGGACGGGTCATTTTTAATACTCACCAGAACTGCCAACTGGTGAAAAAAAAGTTAAAAGTTAGTTTCTAAATTTCATTCTCCCCCAAGGAAACATGTAGCAGGACTTGCCCGGAATTCAGAATGAGATGCCTATAGGCAAAATGCTGGTCCTCTTGGGTTTTGCCTCGTGAAAAATCCCCTCATGGCATTAAAGGGGGAAATTAGAGCAGCTACTCGGTGACACATCATTTCTGTCACATCTGTTCAGATTTTTTATTTGAACAAGGCATTTACTATTTACACTGTGTGTATGATGCCCGGAAGAAATGATCCACATTAACATATGTTAAATCAAGAACCTTTTCGGTTCAGGAGTTTTGTTATGAGAATTACAGATTACCGATAATGTAAATAAACTGTGAAGCATCGGTGAGACACCAGAGAGTTCAGGTGTAAAAGACTATTGCCTGAAATAAAGTGAGAGTAATAGAGAACAATAAAAGTGAGAAAGAAAGAAGGAAAGAAAGAAAGATAGAAAGAAACAAAGAAAGAAAGAAAGAAAGAAATAAAGAAAAGAAGGAAGAAAGGAAAGAAGGAAGATAGGAGAAAGTCGAATAAGAAAAACGAATAAGAGAAAGATGGAGAGAGAGTGAAAGAAGGAAAGAAACAGGATAGTGTGTGAAAGAAAGAATGAAAAATGAAAGAAAGAATGGAAAAAGGCAGAAGAGAGAGAGAGAGAGAGAGAGAGAGAGAGAGAGAGAGCATAAAGAGCAGTCATCCATCAGTTTCTCCCAGGGGAGGCCAACAAATTAAAGCCTATAAAAGGGCTCATTACTGGAACTGCTTCTCTGTCTCTCCCTCTCTTTCTCTCACTTTCTCTCTCTCTCTCTGTCTGTCTCTCTCTCTCTCTCTCACACACACACACACATACACACACATAGATACACACAAACACACACACTCACATACTCTGTCACTCAGTAACTCTCTCACACACACACACACATTCAGTCCCTCTCACCCTCCTCTCCTTCTCTCTCTCTCTCACCAACACACACACACGGTTTATATCCACAGGCATTGATTAATTCCCATTGATTTGTCCTCCTGACTATACTGTAATGATCCCACACAATCTTTTGTGCTTTTATTTAACTGATACTGTACGACCAGAGGTTGTGTATCTCTTTTATTTAAGCACAGCCTCTGAAAGTACAGCTTGGTAAAATCCACATCACACAGTCAGCAGGGAGATAGCTGGAGAAATGATAACAAAGGCTTAGACCTGGGCCTGAACCTGCATTAACATCTAGAAGCCTGGAGTTATCACTGTTTCAGGAGATGTTATATGCAAGGACTCTCGTAGGCAGAGTGTGGCATTTTTGGCCAGTCTGCTGTGTGGAGGAGAGTAGTAATACCCAGCAGGTAATATCAGTCTCTGACCAAGGACTGTAGCATCCTTAAACTGCAACTGACCTCAAACAGACTGGCTGATATCTGATGCTGTAAGACAGTGGTCTGCAACCACCGTGCTGTGGACCGGTACCGGTCCGTGGATCAATTGGTACCGGGCCGCCCCATAAATAATTAATTATTTGCGTTGTATTCATTATCACACTTTTATTTGAAAAATATTTTATTTTGAAAAATTCTCTGTTATATCTCACAGTTGATTCACGTTTGTTATTATATTCAAAATATTATCAATCTATGTATTACCACCCCCACTTACCCATGCAGGCTATTTAGCCAAATGCACAAATCACTTTTCAAATACTTAATTAGGATGTGGGTATGCTAATAACAGATCAACAAATATGAACTGCTCAATAAAAACTGGTCTGTAAAGTTGCAAACTTTGCCTTCCAGCTCTGATTGACTTGGGTGATTGACATCACTTGGAAAAAGAGGACAAATATTTCACTTTGAACCATCGCCTTCAACTGTATGCCATGTTAGCACATGTCCTAGGACACATTAGTGCCTCAGAGTTCCCGTACTCATCCCAGCTGTTTGACATTAAGCTCAGGGCTTATTGTAACCAAAGAGATGAGGCTTTCTTCTCCACTTCGAAACAAGGCATGGAGTTGTGTGTGGTCTCGTATTCCATTATACATGAAGTAAATAAAAGGGTTTTTGCCACCAAATAAGGGGGAGAAAAATATCTGCTGAATCCCCTGAAATTCCTGAGATTAATTATTGAAGGCCACAGGGGACCTCGCCATCGGAGGGGAGAACGCAGGAGAGCAACAGTGACTAGGGGAATGTTTAATAGGACCTATTTCTGTGCACAAACAGTCACGGGCAGCGCTGAGCATGACCCCACAATGGTATAATGCTGTGTTCACGTACAGGGCACGACGAATCCAACATTCCACCAGACAGGGGATTTGCGAACAGGTGCTGTGGTGCAGAATATGGGACTTCCTGTTTCCAGTTCTTCACCAAATCTGAGAAAGACGTATCAAGACTGCAGATCAAGTCATGCACTTTAAACGACTGGCACCTTGGGGGCTCCTTGTTTGTATTTTCCCATAAGAATATGTATTTTTTCAATCCTCTTTTAACATTTTGTATTGTGATGCAGCCCCTCGCTCCCTTTCTCACTTCTTTCAGGTCAAACTCACAAGCTGCACACACAGTGATCATTTGCATTCAATTATTAATATGTCAGTGATATGCTTTGGAGTCCTGAAGTGCTGGGCACGTTCTTTCCAAACCAACACATGCAGAAGGAATTCTAGCGGGTCTGGATCATATACAGGAGCAATACTGGATACTACTACGGATTCCACAATCTTCTAAACGACACATTATTGTTTAATGACATCATTGCTTGTTTTTCCGACATTAAAGAACAGCAAGGAAAGGAGACTAAGGAACACCAAATCTGAGATTGTTAAATAAATAAGACTGAGTGCATTCGAATGAAATCCTAGAGTGGAGTCCTTTATTGACAACCTGGGGATGTAGCGAATGTGATCATGATTTCATTTGCAGACAATTCGTCCCTAAAACAAATGCACCTCATACTCAATAATTCACAATCGATACCGAGCTTCATGGGACATGTGTGTGTTCTGAAAGCAGGTCCATAACTGTGGGGAGATGCTTAAAGCGGTGCGCTCCACCGGGAGTCAATAGCGACGTTTTTTTTACCCTACCCTACTTTTACTCCCTTCTAATTGGCGGAGGTATTGAGAATGAAGCCTGTCAGCTCGGGTTTGCGCGAGTAAAGGGTTCCGCGTTTGGCGTCCGCAAAGGCACCGCATTCCGCACGCATCCATCACAACTCACCAGCCGAGATTGGGTTAGAGACTGAGTGATCAAAGGGAGCCCCACACATTGCATGTTGCATGCCTAACTAAACCACCCCCCGCCTTTTTTAGCACCTGTTTTGTGAGCAATTAGCCAGAATTTCCACCGAAGACACCCTGCCTCTGATTTCCAGACCAGCACGTTCTCTGAAGAACAGCATGAGCTTCATTAGGGGTCACTTTTAAAAACGAAGTGCCACTGCTGGTCTTCTATACTGTATCATTACTTCTTCGCAAACATAAAAAGCTTCTTTTTGTTTGAGCGCAGCTTTACGATCCCATCTATCAGCCCCGAATAATTCCTGTAATGAGTTGCACTGTTGTCCACAATTCCAGTGCCAGTGAAAGTCTACTCTCTGTTTCTCTTTCTCTGTTTCTCTCTCTCTCTCTCTCTCTCTCTCTCTCGCTTTCTATTTCTCTGTCTCTCTCTCTCATTCCCTTTGTCTCTCTCTCTCTCTCTTTGATGCAGGGTGTTTCATGTGAAAGTTGAAAATGACTGGGACTTTGTCCAACTGATGGTTCAAATGCAAAAACAATGCAGTGCAATGGCACGCAATTGGCCTCAGAAACGTACAATGACGTCTTCAAAGGCTGAAACGTAAAATATGATTAAAACACACTTCAGAGAAGTTTTTCTCTAATTTTCCTAACCAGAAATCATTATAAACAGTCTATATTTGCATTCAAATACTAGTTTGCCTCAAGAGTCATATATTTTACAGGAAAAAATATTAAATTATATAATAATTACATTGTTGTAAACATTTACATTTGCAAATCACATTCTAATTTGACGACAAAACCCGAAAAAAATGTAAGGATTACACTCACAAGACTTATAAATACTCACTTATACCTGATTATCTGGCTGGAATTATAGTATGAATATTATTAAATTGTAATTACATAGTAATTACATTTTTGTTACATATCATTATGATTTCATGCACTTTATTACATTTTTCTTTTTACAATCTGTACACACAAGTATCAGATCAGATCCTTACTATTTATTTATGTATACATTTATGTAAATAAACTACTTATGAATGGATTATAATTTTTGGACAGATGAAATGAAATCATACTTTTTACGTTTGGTTAATATGAACTTAAACGTGCTAGTCTACTTTCTGTGCTAAATCAGGCCCTGGTGGGAGGCAGAGTACTGTAAATCCCTCACTTTGTCGCTGAGGCTTTTGGTGTATTTGTTTTTTTATTGGTCGCGGGTTGTTCTGCTTCTCCTCCTCGTGCTGCAGCGTTTTCAGCTTTTTGTCTCTCAGGTTCTGAGGAGCTGCTGGGCTCGGCTGGCAAACCGGTGATGTGTGTTTCAGACGGAGACGGGGGAGAGAGAAATCCCTCATGAGAGATCCTCTCTCGCCCGCCTTGCTTCTGTCACCACTCATTTGGCACTCTCAGGCTCAACCCAGAGTGAGGTGAGACATCTCTCTCACTACACACACACTCACACACACACACACACACACTCTCTCTCTCTCTCACACACACACACGAACACACTCACACACACACATACTTTTAAGGAGACAGCACCTTGGCATTTATATGTTTTAAAAGTGAAGTTTATGGGGGATATCATGCTACTGTTCTAAAGTCACTGTTATAACTTATGACACAACCAACTCATTCTCTCTCTCTCTCTCTCTCTCTCTCTCTGTCTGTCTTTCTCCTTATTCCCACTCTCCCTTTTTCTCTCTCTCTTTTTTCTCTCTTTATCTCTATATCCCATCTCCCCCCTCTCTTTCATTCTCTCTGTCTCCATCTCTCTCTTTTTCTCTCTTCCTCTCCCTCTCCCTCTTTCTTTCACTCTCTCTCTCTACTTTTGTGTATGTATAGACAGGTGTTTCTGATTGATCATCAATAGCAGCTGAATTCTTGTAATGCATATTGAATGCATATATTTTTGTTAAAATGTTTGCAACCAGACAGAAACAAATGTTGAGTTTCTCTGTAATGCAAACTTAGCAGCTGAAGGTGATTTCTGTTACTTATTAAAGTTTATGTATCCCATTGGCATGGGGAAATATCAGAGAGATCGGATATTGGCATTAGCCCACAGTTTCCAAACCAGTTATTTGTCCATCCATCCATTTTCCACGCCTTTATCCTGCACTCGGGGTCGGGGGGGGACTGGAGCCTATCCCAGTTACTATGGGCGAAGGCGGGTTACACCCTGGACAGTCGCCAGCACGTCGCAGGGCCACACACTCACACACATTCACACTCACAGCCACACCTAGGGGCAATTTAGTGTGCTCAATTAACCTATCCCCAATCACACATGTTTTTGGCTGTGGGAGGAAACCGGAGTTCCCGGAGGAAACCCACGCGGTCACGGGGAGAACATGCAAACTCCACACAGAAAGACCCTGCGCCCAACCCAGGAGTCGAACCCAGGACCTTCTTGCTGTGAGGCAACAGCGCTAACCCCTGCGCCACCGTTTCGCCCTTCCAGTTATTTGTGTTTTTCTTAATTTTCTTAATTCTTAACGCCTTTTTGTTGGGCTTTGTGCACTTTGCTCATTCTAAAGCATGTAGCTGTAGCAACTGGTTATGTTGTTTTATATTGTTCTTGACTTTGTGTCTTTGTGTGTCTGTGGAGTCGCAACACAAGCAACTTCATGTGGCATCAATAAACGTTTCAGATTCTGATTCATTATTTCCTTTTTTTAATAATTGCACACAGGATAGTGTTTGTTTTTTCAACAATATTTATTCAAACAATACATATATTTTGTAATCAGAACAAAAGACCCGCGATTATCAAAATGACCCGAACATTCACTGGGACGGCATTAACCAGTTCATTCTTAGTGCCAGTCCCAGTCCCAGGGTTGTGTCAGGAAGGACATTCGGTGTAAAACAAATGTCAAATCAAACAGAGAGTTCATAAGTCAAATTTCCATCCTGCATTTGCAAGGCTGGGTTACCGAATGCTGCCACCTGCAGAGTACCTGTGGTGAACCCTAAGCGGAAGAAATGGCCAAAAGTTTAAAGTAAAAATTGGTTAAGTTACCATAACCATTTCGGTAGACGACATTTTGTTAAATATTAGGAAGGTTTTAATTCCCTGTGCAGATGCCATATAGGAACCCTCATAGTGAGTGTAATAACCTGCTTTTACAATAAGGAGCCGCTCCTACAAAATAATAACCTTCACCCTAAAACACACGTGTTACATAAGAGAAAATATGCTACAACTACTGAGATATATTAAGTATATTACAACTCACAGTAATGCATCTTAGACTCACTGTGATTTTGCTGTTTTTTGAATACTATTGAATACAAAACTTTATTTTGAAACTTTTACGAATGTGCAATATACATATTACATTATTTTTTCAGCACAAGCTAGGCAGCATGCATTTTTCCCATTTTTTTTTAAACAAATTGTAATTAAATAGAATGTAGATGTGGACACACAAACTATTTTTTATACACTATAAATTTAATATGCTTTAAGTATAAACTTAAGCCAAATGCAGTATTAAGTACATAACAATGTAGTATGCATGTCTATATAGTATGCATGTATAGTATTTGTATTGACCCAGGTTCAAATGCTCACCACAGTCTCTCCATGCACAGCATTTGTGGTAGTTTCTCACCATTTTATAGTAAATCCTGAATCATGCGGTTAATAACTGAACATTGAGACAGTGTAAGGCCTTAGAAAGGCCTGTTTTAGGAATTAGGGTGGTGTAGGAGGTTTTAAACCCTGACATGTGAAGGTCCGAGATGGATAAAGCAGTAAAAGTGTGTAGTCCAGTCAGTATGAGTGGGCATGCTGTCAAACAGAGCACTTCAAGTGAGTGGCCCTTAACAAGGAGTATAATGATAGCACACAGGCTAAAGAGGGGGTGATGGGAAGGGGGCTGTGTGTGTATGTGTGTAGGGGTGGAGAGGTGGTGGTGGTGGTAAAGGGGAGGGAGGAGGGGTGCTGAAACCAGCACAGAGTGCAAAAAATCCTGGCTGAAACTACACAAGAAACGAGAGAACATGTCTTTTAATGAAGCGAGGCGCAGTCCTCGGCCATAATTTTCAAAGGCACGCGGAAGATTAAAGTCAAAGGAGCCTCCCAATGGCTTCCAGTCTGCGCTGCTTTGAAAAACACCCCCAGTGTACAAAGGCAGGAACCCCCCCACCACACACGCACTCCCCCCACGCACTCACGTACCAGCCCTGGCATCTTGCCGCTCCTCTCCGACAACGCGAGCGCCGCTTCAGCCACCAGACCCAGAATCCCCCGATCCCACCATTACAGCAGCGCAAGCAGAGGGGGGCTCCGCTCGCAAGCTGCCAGGACCACTCCCAACAAAAGAGGAGCACAGTGCTAAACACACACCTACCTGGAGCTGGAGAGGAGCTAATGACCTTACACACACACACACACACACACAAACTCAGGCCTAGTGTTGCTTCATGCACACAAAATATACCCAACAAGTACCCAGCACACCCACTGCAATTATAAATTAAATTGTTTAGGCCTGTGTATATACAAACACACACACACACACACACACACACTCTCTCACACACACAGACATGAACTGAGGCCTTGTGTTTCATGAACACATATAAAGAGTATTAAATAAGGCAACACACCCACTGTACTTAGAAATCAACATTTTACTGTATAGGCCTGTATATGTTCCTTTACACACACACACACACACACACACATATACACACTCACACATACACACACACATACACATACAGACATGCAGACACACACACACACATACTCAGGCACGCACAATAGGATGAATAATTGATGGTCGTGGGGGCTTGGTGTGTTAAGAACAGAGGAGGCGTGCCAGTAGCATTTTCACTTCAAATTTGTATTGTCTTTAGTCTCGACGAGTCATCAGCATATCTAACACCTGCCTCAGTCAGATGTGCAGTGGAGGCAGAGCCTGGAACCTGCTTTCATCTCCACACTCTTTTCTGTGGAAAAAAAATCCAACTAAAAAATCATACAGTGTGGGCTAAAAACCCAACCACCGCTGTTTCAAGACATCATTATCTATCAAGGAAACCAGGACACAGGCTCCAGCGCTCGGCTCCCTCTTTCTCCCGCCACTCCCTCGCTCTCCCTCTTCCCCTCGCTCTCTCCCTCACTCTCCCTCTTCCCCTCACTCTCTCCCTCACTCTCCCAACCTCTGTCAGATCACATCGACGTCTGAATTCGTCTCTTTTCTCGTGCGAAAATTGTGACAGCTTGTCTAGAAAAGGTGAGACAATAGGGCGAAAAAAATATCCATATTAGCCAAGCCAAATCTTTTAGAGTCCCATCACCGCCTCCCGCCGAGGGGGAGCTTTTCATGTTAGCCTATTTGTATTTTTAAAAATGTGACGTAAAGAATTCTGAGGCTTTATTGTGACATTGCTAGAGGTCATGACAGGTCTTCACTCAAAAAAATGAATAAGAAGGTTGTGCACTTTACTTACTTTATTTATGTTCAGTTTACTTACAACAATTGTATTTGTCGACTTTAAATGATTTTTCTATTAAGGTCCACATAACTATGTCTCAACTTTGTTTTCAAGTTACATAATTAAATTTTG